>CM061130.1:112860987-112878265 GCA_030789695.1 Scilla litardierei | reverse complement strand
AGCTCCTCGTTGTTTTCCTCTGGTTCCTCAGGTAACTTTGGCATAATAGTGTGGGTCTCGTCAGGATGCTCCTCCTCATCGTCAGACTCATCCCAGCGAACCTCTTGATCATATTCATATGCGTCTATGGGTGCTAACTCCTCGCTCTCCTCGTCGTATACATCCCATTGTACCTTTTGTTCATATGTATATGTATCCTGCAAAAAGCATAATGAGTCGTCAAAATCTAAATCATAAAAAACAGCATACACTGGAGGGGAACAAATGTAGGAGATGAGGGGGTGAAGAGATCTCCCTGAAGGGGAGCAGTAAGCTCTGGTGGGTGGTCCTCAGAGTCAGTGGAAGGATGAGGTGGCTGCGAAAGCTTTGAAGGAGGAGGGTGATGCTTGGGATCCTCATGAATGGCTGTGTCCTCGTCCCGATGCACAACCTCCTCGGCGAAAGTCTCTGGCTCCGCGTGTAATATGTAAAATAAATATAGCTCGGCCTCCTCGCCTCCTCCTCGAGTTCCTCTGGTATAGTAGGTAAAGTGAATTTCATCTTCTCCTTTTTACGCATATGTCTTCGTTTCCATCCTGGAACTCGAGGCCCGGATGGTGTGTCTTGGCCCTTTACACGGTAGGTGCAGGTGACACTGTGGGCTCAGGCATCTCCTCCACAGTATATGATGTGTCCATATTTTCTACTATATTCATGTCATCATTTCATTGCATCTCATACCATTTCCGCATCCAAATCCCACATTTTACTACGATATTGCATTTCTGACGATATATTCGAGTTTCGTAGTGTTTTATGAGTTTTCAGGGATTTTGGAGCGATTTGGGACCCCACTTGGGTATGGACACATCCGACATGCTCGTGAGCTCATTGGCGAGGCTCTGGAGGAGTTTGCCACACTTTCGAAGCCATTGGAGGATAAGAGAGAGAGAGAGAGAGAGAGAGAGAGAGAGAGAGAGAGAGAGAGAGAGAGCCCCAGCAGCTCCTGGAGACAGTTTCCCAGACTGCTCGATCGAGCAGTTCAGCTGCTCGACCCAGCAGCTTCAATTAGAGAAGAGGAGCTGATACGAGCTGGCTCGGACCGAGCAGTTCAGCAGCTTGGTTGAGCAGCATCAAATTCCACGGCTGAAGCAGTCCAGCGACACGGCCCGAGTAGCTGACCGAGTCGGCCACTGCTCGGACCGAGAAGAGCTTACTCGGTCCGGGTAGGCAGAGCGACAATTTTGAATTCTCTCGATTTCCTGTAGTGCTCGGTCGAGCAGCTCATCTGCTCGGACCGAGCGACCGACTGAGTAGCGCATTGCTCGACCGAGTCACCTACTCGGTCGGTGCCAATGCCATTTTTGGGAAGAATTTTCTGAGCCGTCGATTGCGCAACGCTTGGGCGACTGAAGCTGGGAGCTGTGCGCAACGGATGGGGGGACGGATTAGAGGATTTTTGAATAGTTTTCTGAGCAGAGCTTAGGCGATTTTGGAGAGAAATAATTTTAGATCGATTTGTATTAAGGATTTTTGGATCAAAAACTTGGAGATTATTATTTTCGTTCTTAATTTCTCTTACGCTTGGAATCTTGGAATTTTTTTTGGATCTATAAACTGCAATTTCTATCGATTTCTCGTTGTAAGTCTTTTATCCCTATTCCTTTGATTGTTATAATGTTTTCGTCTCTGAGAATGATGTTTTTGTTCGTTACTATTGCGATGTGTGAATAGATTCTTTCTAGGGCTGATGGGTTAGCCCTAGGATCCTATGGGGAAAACATAGATCTGGATCCCTACGTTGAACTAGGGATTTAGGAAAGTATTTCGGTCAATCCTACCGAATCCCTAGAGAACCCGTACTGAGATCATGCCCACGGTCTGTAGGATTGATGCGCTTATGTCATGCCCTATTTTGCAGAATACGTATATTCTACTGAACACACGTGGTATTTTACCTACGATGCATACGTGGGCAAGAAATAAGTATTGATATCGATGTATGTGATGTAGTGCAAGGGGGATTATGCCGTAATACGTGGCTAAGGGTAGAGAATGCGAAATGTGAATGCGGGAGAAGTGTGAAAGACATTGTGGATGCAAAAAAAAGGAATGTGTTGGACGCGTGTGCGTAGTGCATGTATGCATGTGTAGGCATGCATGGGTGTGTGTGTGGGAATCCATGCAAGTGTGAAAGGAGTTAGGGGTCAATGGCAACCTCCATAAATTTAGAAAGGCTAGGGGCAAAACGGCCATTTGGACTAAAGCTGCTGTGCGTACATCCTAAAGTGGTGTATGCATAAAGTAATGGCAAACTTGTAATTACTTGAAAGTTGAGGGGCATTTAGGCCAGGGCACTTTGGTCATTTTATGTTTGTCATGATGATTTAGATAAGGATGTGGAGATTTTTCTTAAGAAAATTCTAGGTTTCTAGGTTTAAATCATTCTTATCTTTTCCTTCCATTTCTTTTCATTTTCTTCTACACTCTTCTCATCTTCTACCCCTCCTTAGCCATGCCTCTCCCGTCACCCATGACATGGCCGAAATTCCATGGCACAAAAAAGAAGAAGAAGAAGAAGAGAAAGAGAAGAGAAGAAGAAAGAGTTCTCTTAAGGTAGGATTCCAACTTGGTTTTGGAAATTTAATTAGGGTTTATCATGTTTATATACCATTTTTTATCAATATGAATTAGTGGTAATTAAATTAATATGCTATAATTCAATTTTCATGCATTTCTTTTGAAATTCTTAGTAAAGTCATCTCCTTTTGAAATTCAGAAATCTTGATGTCTTATTTTGCCTTGATTGTGGTTATTGTAGCTCGAAATAGGGTTCGAAAAAAATATGAGCTTGTAGATCTTGAAGTTCTATCCTAAAATCATATAAATTTTGATATATATTCAATTCATTAATTAGGAGTATAAATTTCAACTTTACAGCATGTCTGTTTGACTTCTAGCTTTGACACATTTCAGTAGAAATGGCCTAAACACCTGCACACATAATGGAATTTTATGATTTTAGTCTTGTTGGAAATTTAACAAGTTTTTCCAAATTTTCATTAGAGTGTTTATATGTCAAAATGTTGGCTGCAACATGCCCAAATTTGGCTTTCAATACAGACCCTGAAATCTGTCTGAAAAATAGATTTGACACACTTCACCAATTAATTCACCATAAATCATATAGTTCATATTTGTACATGAAATTTTATCTGTGAATCCAAAACTTCCATATCTTCAACTTTCATTTATATTATTTTGTCAAATTCCCAAGAGAAATAAATATAATGTGTTGATCTTTACGGCTATTTTGCAAATTCCTGCATGCTGAATGGTTAAGTGATGTGCTAAAATTGTGTATTGTTGTAATTCTACCCACTATGGTACATGATTATTGTTCTTGCATGTAAATTAGATTAATGATATGTCTTGTCAATTGATTTTCTAATGTTCTTATGGACATGCACGTCACGCTCACCACGTGTTTGTGAAAATGCCTGAATGAAGGCAAATGCCAGAAATGCGAGGAATGCTCACTCATATGGATATGAAATGAAATTTGATATGAACTTGTAATGTTGGGAGCATGTAATGCATGGTACCATATGTGATGTGATGATGGGTTGATATGAATACGATGGAGGGCATGACACTTCGGTGCATGACCCATGTTGATGTGAATATGGAATGTGATACCATGCAACATGACTCCTTCATTACTAGAATGATGAAATGGAACTCTTGAATGTCTCAATCCTCTCTAAGGAGGGTGATTTAGCAAAACCCAGGTTTAGGTGGAATTTGAGTAAGTTGTGGATATGATGCCTGGATTGAGAAGTTCAGGGAAATGATTGTGTGATCCGTGGAGATTATACCCACTCGCCTTTACCAGGAGTGGAGGGGATACTTATACCCACTCGCCTTTACCGGGAGTGGAGGGGTCATATGGAGGTTGGGTTATATGTGGATAGCCTCACTCCTGCCAGGGACAGGGAAGGTGAGAGGCCCAGTGTTGTACAGTGCCCGTGTGTAACGACTGGTTTTTCTATATTATTGTTATCAATATAATGTATATGTCTTGGTGGATTTTCTCCTTGCGTGTGATTTCCGTCTCCGTAGCTTTCACTTTCGTTCGTTTCGTTGTGATTTCCTAGCTTCTTCCTTAGATCGTTGAGCTTGGAGTAAGTCACTCATGACGAGCCTCATATCGCTCATATCTTATAGATAGGTTGATCTTAGAAGCCGTAGGAATCTTCCCGGAGCTTCGCGCTTCGATTCGACACTTTCCGTGCACGTTAGTTGGTTCAAGAAGGAGAACCAACCGACTAGATTCCAATCTAGTCGGTCAGGAACTCTTCTCAAACCGACTAGTTCATTGAATCAATTATTCAGAAGTTACTGTTTACTCTTAGTCGGTCTAAGAACAACCACCGACCGATTAGATGTGAAACTAGTCGGTCAGAACTTGCTCTCAGACCGACTAGTTCCTTTGATTAATTTTACCTAAGTTACTGTTTATCGTTAGTCGGTCCATGAACACTCACCGACCGACTAGGTCTCAAACTAGTCGGTCGACGGGCCTTCACAGACCGACTAATTCACTTCCCAGATTTCTTCCTTCTTTCGCTGTTTGATGTTAGTCGGTCACAGTTGAACGACCAACCGACTAGTTCCCAAACTAGTCGGTCAGCCACCCTTCGTTGACCGACTAAATCACCCAGAAACCCTAATTTTTGGGCAGCCGCCGGTTCATTCCAATAAATACCCCCGATCGTTTTCTTTTCCTTCTTTCACTTCTCCTGGCCATTTCCCTTCCCCTAGACCTCTGATCTTCCCCAACCTTCCTCTAGCCCTTCCTCCTTCCTCAAGAGCCCCTCTCCCCCTCCATTTAGGCCGGCCACCTCCTCTAGGCCGTCAGCAAAACCCCCAAAATCCCACAAAATCTCATTTCTCCAGATTTTCTCCCCATTTCCAGATCTGAGCCGTAGTTCTCCAGATCGTTCTTCTGTCGCCGTGCTTGCTCGGCATCGATCTTCTACTTCTATACGGTAGGGTTCGATCCTTTAATATTCTCATAACCCTCTTTGTGATTTTATTGAAACCCTAATAAAAATGGATGTTAGAGATATTGTTCTAATGTTGTTTTGCCTTGGCAGAGATCTCATCCCCGTAGATTACCATTTTGTGACGTGCCTCGTTGATCGTCATCCTCGGTGCTAGGCAAGTGAAACTTGCCAACTCTTGCTTAGGGTCATGTTTTTAGGCCACTTCCTTGTTTTTAGCGTAAAAGAGACTAGACAGTGAAATGATAGCTGCCTAGACGCCTATTTGATCTAGTTTGACAACGAAACTAGATCCGCCCCCTCAATTGATCTAGCTTGACAACGAAGCTAGATCCAACCCCTTTAACTTGTTGTTCATGCATACTAAACTGTCATGTTTAAATTCCTTACTTGTATGCCTTGCATCTTGTCTGCCATGTTTAAATTCAATTAACGGTACGTGAATTAATTGTCATGTCATTGCATACATTGATTGTTCATCATGATTGCGTAGCACACACTACTTTAAAATGTAAGCTGCGGCGAGTAGGATTTTGACTCCTACACAGTGATAAAGGCTAGGTGCACCCCTATGCCAAATACACTTCCTGGCTCGTGATCCAGAAGCGAGCTAGTGTGTTGCTAATCCCAACGCTCGATACACGTGGAGGGGTAGGGTTAAACGGTCGCTTGAGCTTAGGAGTTGGCCCGATCAGCCACTCTAGCCAAAAGACGGAAACTCTGAGCACAAAGTGATTCGTGATAAGTGATTCGTGATAAGTGATCCGTGATAAGTGATTCGTGATAAGTGAAAATCGTGAATTAGTGACTTGGTAGCTTTTGCTACATCGTGCGTGCTTGTCTCTTCCCTTAAACTGTTGCATCATACTTAACTGCCATGTCATTGCATTTTACTATAACTGCTAGGTTGTTAGTTTACTTTCCTTTCAGTTTCCTTGCCCAAGTCTCTTGTAGACTTGCTGACATGTGCCCCTTTACTCTTTTGGGTGACACATGTTAGATCCTGAGCTAGAGGCCGTTGCAGAGGACGTAGTGTTTGCTGGCACTGAGCCAATGGTTGCCGAGGAGGAGTTTGTGGTCATTGGTGACCAGTCTTAGAGGCCGCTTGTGTTCTCTTCCTTGTTTAGGTTTGCTGTTAGTTGTTGGTGCGTGGCACCCTTGCTTGTATGTTGTACTTGGTTGGCCACGTTTTGGGCCTTAGATTTTCCTTTTTGAGCCTGGTGGCTTTTCTGTGATATTGTAATTTATTTTATGTATATTCTGAGATTTAATAAATTGCTTATTGTCTCACTTCATTATTATTATCGTTGTTTCGTATTGCGTTGCAAGGACCTGCCAATTGAATTTTATACGCTTATCAGACTGCAGCTTCACAGCTCCACGTCTGAGCGGACCTTCTCACGTCTCGCCTCCACATTTTTGGGAAGCGGGGCGTGACAGGTTTTATTGGTGGCCCATGCAGGTCCATTTACAAATGCGAACTATCGGAACAACGATAATAATTATAGAATGTCCATTAAATAAATTAGAACATCCAAATTATAAGCCCGGAGTCTAGGTTTTTAGCGTTCCTATGTCTTAGGTGGCTAGTAGACGTGTTAGAGCACCTGTCCCAGCTTGGTAGGAAATCCATTAGATCAGGACTATTGTAAGACTTAGTTAGACTTTTGTGCTTGCTAGTTAGAGGCCACTGATTGTTGTTAGACTCCATGCTAGTGATTGATATAATAGTCTTAAGAGTTACCTTAGTGGTTCCTGTCTAGCTCTGACCATGATAGATTCCTAGGATTTCTTTAGTCGTTCGCTTGGGTTCATCGATTTCGGGCCCAACAGAACATGATCTCGATTCTCTTAGAACCTTCCATGAGGCCTCTAATATACTCTAGCCATTAGGAAGCCTTAGTGTTAAGTTTTTCTTGACCTTTAGTCAACCAATGATTAGAACCCTCTGATTCAATCTTTTACTGGTCACTACACTTCTGTGTTACTGACCGTAGATTTTCATCGTAGTTTTCTTGAATCGTAAGTTAGGTGCATTCATCGCGCAAACCACATTCATTGCCCTCGATTCACATGACCCCCTCATTACTATTATCGTTGACCTTTCAAATCTTTTCCGTTGCAAATCTTGATTCTTCCAAAGTCGTTTTCAAATTTTTTCTTATTAAAAGTTTCCACTCGATTTAAATTTTGTTTTAAACCTTATTTCAATATATTTCCATTACTTCCGTTTGAGCTAAAAGTCATTCTTAGATTTTGAAGACTAATTGGTCGTAATTTTAAATTTACTATCTTGTAACTATTTTTCTAACATATGTCGTCCGCACTTGATTATAAACTTTAATACTATTTCGATAATTCGATATACCACCTTTTCTAAATTACGAAATTCATTTTAGCTATTTACCATACGTACTTTAAAATACTTCCTTCAAGATAAATAGAACTCCAATTAATTTATGAATATATACTAATTATAAGTTTGTCGTACCCGTACTTCAAAGTCTTTATACCAACCCGTTCTTGTGGCAAATCCTAGTTTCCCCTAAAAGTATTTTCGATGTTCCTCTTTCGCTAAGTTTAAATTTGTTCGAAAACTTTTAATATATATATTAGATTTCATACTCTTTCGCCGACTTAAATTTATTTGTTCTTTTCTAAATATTGAAACTTATGTCGAGATTTTTGATTATTAGTTTATAATATTTTCCAGCCTATACTTTCATGTCGATATAAATGTCTTGTCCCTTTTCATATACCAATTTTATTCTGAACCGTACTTCTGTTTTTCCTAACCCGAATTATAATTTTCTTTTCTTACTTATGCCATTAAAACTTATTCGAATACCGCATCGTGCTTACTTCTTATATACCTTTCAAGTCACATGGGACTTCAGCTTTCAGCAAGTCGATTTTATGCTCAACGTTTTCCCTAGTTCAGATTTTCGTAAAATTACTTTTCGAAACCATTTCCTGATCTAGACCCTCCATAATTCGGTTTTAAAGCTTTATTACCAATTTAATAATTCTATATATATCCTCCCACTTACTTCCATACTACTAAGATGTTATTACCTTTCCATTCATCATACATATTTCTAAAAATGATTTCTAGAATAGAACTTCAATTATTTTTATATATCAGTACTATGTTCGTTGTGCTCGTGCGATAAGACCCTTGTATAAATCAGTTTCTGCTGGCGAATCCAGATTCTCTAAAAGTTCTTTCAATACGGTTTATTGGAATTTCTCTTCAGTTTTAAGACTTGGAAAAACATTTGGCATGAGCTTAAATTCCCCACACTATATTTGATCTGATTTCATTCCTTGAATCTCGAAACTTTTCCAAAATTTTTAAACTACTGCCGCATAATATTTTTCTAACCTATGTCCTTAATGTTCGTGTAAATGATTTACTTTTACTCGTGATAGCTTTATATAAGCTAAATAAACCATTTCCTCTTATTATATATATTCGACTCAAACTTATTTCGAACGACTCATTTTATCGACCGGTTTCGTACTCTTCGTTTTAACTTATATCTTTTACACACTATTTTCCATGTATCCTAATGGAGCATCATTACATCATTACACGACCGTTCTCATGCTTTTCGATCCTTCTATTCGTTACGCTTTTGATTTCAGTTGCTTTCCTTTTGTCTAGCCAATAGAGCTTGTCGTCGCCCGTGTCAACCTTAATATAGTTTGGTGGGCCCCATTAGTGTAATTTGACGTGTCGTCGTAGTGTATTAAATTTCATGGTGCATATGAAGTTGTATGTGTGTTGGTATTGGTATATTGTGTGTAGGTAGTTATGTATTAGCTGCATGAGTATAAGTGTGATATACATATGATAGTAGGATTATAATTGTTTGATTGGTATTACTTGTTTTTATGAGATGTCGTATGCGTGTATACCATGAGGTATACCCGACTACTGCATATCTTAACTAATGGATGAAGTAAGTGTATTGATGTGCCAATTATAGATGGATGGATATGGTATGAATATATGATACATGTATGTGACTATACGATGACTGCATTTATTAGGGAGAGTATTGTAATTATAGGTGTGCTGATGTTTGTAATAATATCATGGTATAGGAAGTGATTGAAATATGTGATATTACCTGATTAAATATTAAGGGTGTTTGACATTATGATATGTATATGGTTATGTTGGTAGATGTGTATGCATTAGAATAGTATTGGTATATGTATGGATGCTGTGTTATGTATATAGAATATTCTGCTATGATTTTGAGTCTCACTCAAGCTTGAGTGGGTATACTCTATGTACATTGGTGTATTCGTCTGTGATTGGTGTGAGGTGTTGGATGATGTATGTATAATGTTTGGATTGTTTGTGTCCGGTTGTGTTACGCACACGATTGTGGGTCACTAAACCAGTATATAGTTATAGGTGTTGGTCTTGTGGTATAGTTATTTATTAGGGGGGGCTTGCCTGCGTGAATATATATATGTGCTAGCTAAAACTAAGTGTGTCGATGTACTGAGTTTATAATTGTATGATTGGTAAATATGAATGAAATGTTAGCGTGTGTGGGTGTGCACCATGCACGGATAAGTATGTGCTTAGTTATAAGTATTGATGACCATGGTGTGTGTGGCGTGTCGTGAATATAGTTATAGGACCGTATGTGATGTGAATATATGGTGAAGTATCTGTGTGCGTTTGAATGACTATAAATTGCGAAATTATGATGATGGTGGAAGTATATTAAATATAATAACTTGAGTTTAGAATGGTGTGGTGTGATTACATGTGTTGACGTGTTTGGTATTGGATGTATGCTAGGAGATATAGGGAGTAGTGTATTCTTATTACCTTGTTCATAGGTAGCTACCTAACGTAGAGTATTACGATGGTATTTACTGGTGTGAACTATTTAATTGGTTGTGAGTATATGGACTATTGTTTTGTGCTAGGTAAGTAATAGCTATATAAGGGATGTATGTATATAAATATATGATAGAAATACGAGTATGCATCTGACTGACTATGATAGGAATAAGTGTATGATGTGCGTGGATATATATATATATATACATATCAGTAGTGTTAATGTTTGACTACCTAGTGCATATATATAAGCACTTGTATTGAATATAACTAGTTGAAATGTAATGTGATACTGATTGAGGGTAGTTACCAGAGCGACTAGATATGTTAGAAAGTCCGAGGACGGACTTTATTCTAAGGTGGGTAGGATGTAACGACTGGTTTTTCTATATTAGTGTTATCGATATAATGTATATGTCTTGGTGGATTTTCTCCTTGCGTGTGATTTCCGTCTCCGTAGCTTTCGCTTTCGTTCGTTTCGTTGTGATTTCCTAGCTTCTTCCTTAGATCGTTGAGCTTGGAGTAAGTCACTCATGACGAGCCTCATATCGCTCATATCTTAGAGATAGGTTGATCTTAGAAGCCGTAGGAATCTTCCCGGAGCTTCGCGCTTCGATTCGACACTTTTCGTGCACGTTAGTTGGTTCAAGAAGGAGAACCAACCGACTAGATTCCAATCTAGTCGGTCAGGAACTCTTCTCAAACCGACTAGTTCATTGAATCAATTATTCAGAAGTTACTGTTTACTCTTAGTCGGTCTAAGAACAACCACCGACCGACTAGATGTGAAACTAGTCGGTCAGAACTTGCTCTCAGACCGACTAGTTCCTTTGATTAATTTTACCTAAGTTACTGTTTATCGTTAGTCGGTCCATGAACACTCACCGACCGACTAGGTCTCAAACTAGTCGGTCGACGGGCCTTCACAGACCGACTAATTCACTTCCCAGATTTCTTCCTTCTTTCGCTGTTTGATGTTAGTCGGTCACAGTTGAACGACCGACCGACTAGTTCCCAAACTAGTCGGTCAGCCACCCTTCGTTGACCGACTAAATCACCCAGAAACCCTAATTTTTGGGCGGCCGCCAGTTCATTCCTATAAATACCCCCGATCGTTTTCTTTTCCTTCTTTCACTTCTCCTGGCCATTTCCCTTCCCCTAGACCTCTGATCTTCCCCAACCTTCCTCTAGCCCTTCCTCCTTCCTCAAGAGCCCCTCTCCCCCTCCATTTAGGCCGGCCACCTCCTCTAGGCCGTCGGCAAAACCCCCAAAACCCCACAAAATCCCATTTCTCCAGATTTTCTCCCCATTTTCAGATCTGAGCCGTAGTTCTCCGGATCGTTCTTCCGTCGCCGTGCTTGCTCGGCATCGATCTTCTACTTCTATACGGTAGGGTTCGATCCTTTAATATTCTCATAACCCTCTTTGTGATTTTATTGAAACCCTAATAAAAATGGATGTTAGAGATATTGTTCTAATGTTGTTTTGCCTTGGCAGAGATCTCATCCCCGTAGATTACCATTTTGTGACGTGCCTCGTTGATCGTCATCCTCGGTGCTAGGCAAGTGAAACTTGCCAACTCTTGCTTAGGGCCATGTTTTTAGGCCACTTCCTTGTTTTTAGCGTAAAAGAGACTAGACAGTGAAATGATAGCTGCCTAGACGCCTATTTGATCTAGTTTGACAACGAAACTAGATCCGCCACCTCAATTGATCTAGCTTGACAACGAAGCTAGATCCAACCCCTTTAACTTGTTGTTCATGCATACTAAACTGTCATGTTTAAATTCCTTACTTGTATGCCTTGCATCTTGTCTGCCATGTTTAAATTCAATTAACGGTACATGAATTAATTGTCATGTCATTGCATACATTGATTGTTCATCGTGATTGCGTAGCACACGCTACTTTAAAATGTAAGCTGCGGCGAGTAGGATTTTGACTCCTACACAGTGATCAAGGCTAGGTGCACCCCTATGCCAAATACACTTCCTGGCTCGTGATCCAGAAGCGAGCTAGTGTGTTGCTAATCCCAACGCTCGATACACGTGGAGGGGTAGGGTTAAACGGTCGCTTGAGCTTAGGAGTTGGCCCGATCAGCCACTCTAGCCAAAAGACGGAAACTCTGAGCACAAAGTGATTCGTGATAAGTGATATAAGTGATTCGTGATAAGTGATCCGTGATAAGTGATTCGTGATAAGTGAAAATCGTGAATTAGTGACTTGGTAGCTTTTGCTACATCGTGTGTGCTTGTCTCTTCCCTTAAACTGTTGCATCATACTTAACTGCCATGTCATTGCATTTTACTATAACTGCTAGGTTGTTAGTTTACTTTCCTTTCAGTTTCCTTGCCCAAGTCTCTTGTAGACTTGCTGACATGTGCCCCTTTACTCTTTTGGGTGACACATGTTAGATCCTGAGCTAGAGGCCGTTGCAGAGGACGTAGTGTTTGCTGGCGCTGAGCCAATGGTTGCCGAGGAGGAGTTTGTGGTCATTGGTGACCAGTCTTAGAGGCCGCTTGTGTTCTCTTCCTTGTTTAGGTTTGCTGTTAGTTGTTGGTGCGTGGCACCCTTGCTTGTATGTTGTACTTGGTTGGCCACGTTTTGGGCCTTAGATTTTCCTTTTGAGCCTGGTGGCTTTTCTGTGATATTGTAATTTATTTTATGGATATTCTGAGATTTAATAAATTGCTTATTGTCTCACTTCATTATTATTATCGTTGTTTCGTATTGCGTTGCAAGGACCTGCCAATTGAATTTTATACGCTTATCAGACTGCAGCTTCACAGCTCCACGTCTGAGCGGACCTTCTCACGTCTTGCCTCCACATTTTTGGGAAGCGAGGCATGACACTGTGTCCACTGCGCCGTGTGCTATGTTCACCCCAAATTTGGGGTGAAGTCCAGGTCCTAGTATCACACAGTTTACCCAAGTTCCAAATTAATTCAATTATAAAATAATGAAATGAGGATTGGCATGTTACTCCTTCTGCTGGCAGCACTTTCTCTTCCCTTTGCCTGTTCTTTGTGAATCTGGGTCATGCCTCAAACACTTGCACTTATCATATCAGATATTGGTTGTCTGGACACTTGTGTTATTATTATTATTCGTGCAAACCCCTTTCTTGCAGCAGCTCGACATTGGACCGCATGTATGATTCCCTTACTTAGCTATGTACTCTTCATTACTTACTTAGTTTGCATGTCTTAGTTCCTTTGCCTTTTCTTATGGATTAATAACCTTAGAATGTGTTCCAAATCCAAGTTGGTTCCTACTAGGGCACGCATTGACGTGCTCCTCCCCATTTTTCAGGTAGCATGGTCAGCTTGGTTGGAGGTGACTTGGAGTTGGGTTCAGGGGTAGTACTCGGTGTGAGCTGTAGCTTGTAGAGTGACTTGGTTGTCTTTGGAGGTGGAGAGTGTTGGTGTATGTGAAATGATGTAACTGGGTTATGTATATAAATGAAAGTTGTTATATAAAATTTGTTGTTGTTGTTCTATGTTATTTACGAGTTGTTTGATATTTTATTGAAGCTGCACTTGTACTATCCCAGCATGTGCTCAGTGGCCTGCTTATTCAGTTTCTTCTTTCTCTCTCTTTTCCTCTCTCATCACCCTCACTCTTTAGGATACTTGGAAAGGAAAAAAATTAAATGCCGAGTATTCTGGGGAACGGGGCGTGACAATTTTTGGTGGCCCATGCAGGTCACCGTACTGCGATGTGCGTAAGGGTAGTAATGTAATGCTTCAATATTTGATTGGGATAGATTACCCTTAAGATGGGTAGAGACTTTAGTGACCTTCGAGTTTTAAGTAATCAACCATTGAACCTCTAGCTTTTGGGAGTTCGGGGATGAACTTCCTGCGATGTATTATACTATAGATGAGTATTTGTGGATATACGGGTGTATTTATAATTGTGGGAATCTGCGTGTATAAGTGCGTTTGTTGTGCTTGGATATTAGAATTATATCTGTTGTGGTATACTTGTGGTCAGTAAATGTATTTATATTTGAATGACATGAAAATTACATGTATCTTGAATGGTTATAGTGAGTGGGCGTTTATACTAGGTGGGTAAATACTTGAGCGTATACATATATTGTCTCTATATAGATACATGATACGGGTATGTGAGTAAGTATGTGTTATACTTGTGTGACTCTGAGGTATATGTGATAAGTATAAGTTTATTAGTGAATGTAAACTGGTGTATACATATCGCTAGCAGGGATATTATATGTTTGTAGAGACGTGGGCGAGGGTGCGTACGTATGTTATGTGGGTGCATGTATGCGGTTCACTATCTTCTAAATTATAGTTATGTTTCATGTGGGGAGTAAACCAATGTGTGTACATTTACCCTTGTATGGATAAAGTAATGGAATGTCTATATTGTCTTTGGACATATGGAGGAAAGTGCATGTGTGTGAATATATGTGTGCTTGTATGGGTAGGTGGTGTAGATATGGGTTGTGATATTGGTGTATATACATATCACTAATGTTGCATTGCTAGTGTATAAATTCTAAATGTGTTAGATTTAAATAACTGTGAGTATGTTTATGTACTGCCTATGTGTTTATATGAATTGGTACATTGTCTCAATTGGTATATAGTTATGGGCTGTATTATTGAGTGCAGATAGGTGTTGTGCTATGGCCATACATAGCGTGTATGTAGCGATATAGATAAGTGATGGATGCACGGATAGTATGAGGAATGCTCCAGGGTGTTTGGAGTAGATGTATCCTAAGGTGGGTAGGGGTGCTTTAGACCCGTCCATCCTAAGTTTAGGCACTTAGCTCTATACCATGCCTAATATGGGATAGGGATATAAGTGTGACGTGTATCGTATGTAGGACGTGATAAATGTACGGATTTGGGATTATATAATGCATGTTTAAGTGGGGTGGCTATGAGTTTGCACGATTAAGTGGAGTTATGGTATATATGTGTGTGTGTATACGCTTACCCATAGAATGGCGTCTATTAGACCATTTGGATGTATATGTAGTGCATGTGCCCTTCTGTCTATAGTGATATAAGGGAGATTATGTATTGGTATGTGAGATATTTGCATGTATGTAGGTGTGTTGTAGCTAGCGTGGTGTGAATATGTATATGTGTTGTTGAATGTGTATTAGTGTATGTCTTATGAGTGGTTATATGTTTATGTATATGAATGATCCCTATTCTGATATACATATATCAGTATATGGATGTGTACGTAAATGGGATATGACTATCTACTGAATGTGTATGAATATTGGAATACACTTATTTGTGTATGTGCTAGTATGCTAGTAAAAGTGTGGATATATTGGATGTTATGTATATAGTGGTATGGGTAGCTACCGAATACCTGCTAGTATAGTTTGAGTAGCTTGACTGTATAGGTGTGTACTAGCAGGATATGTATACTAAGTGTGAATGAGTGTGTGCGCTCATACATGGTAATGTGTGTGCATGGTGTTTTGGTCCTAGTACGTATATATATGTTTGTGTCCATACTTACTATTAGAATAATAGTATTGTGTGTATAAGCGTACGTGTATTTGACTATATGTAGATTCAGAAATCTATGTATGGTATTGATACTTGTACATCTGTGGGTGTATAATGAGTATGTGCTTATGAAAAATCTATGTGGGGTATTGCTTATTGCGTATACGTGAATATGTATCATAGTTGTATGGATTTCTATTATACGTATTACAATGGAGTGTAGGGGTGTGTTCAAGCATGTGCAGTGTGCAGCAGAGGCTGCAATATATGGTTGTGTGTATATTGGTTGAATAAATATATACTTATATATATATATATTTATTTATATACATATCCCTGTTTGTTTATCTGTGAATCTTTCCGACATGGTTGCCAATCTATGTGTATCTGGGAGAAGCGTATCCCTGTGTGTATGCATGTATGTGTAGGTCTGTACTGGAGCATGTGTGTATGTATAGTCATATGCAGTGTGGGTATGAATGTGATGAGTATGAAATATAGGTGTGTGTGTGTGTGTATATATATATATATATTTGATGAATATAAGTGAATGAAACTGTTTGGTATGTAGGTATTAAGATGTGTGTGATTGTTTGCATATGTATACGTGTGTGTGGGGTGTATATGGATAATTATAATTATTTGACTATCATGGCAGTATGTGCGTAGGATGTGCAAAAGTAGTTATATATATATATATATATATATATATATATATATATATATATATATATATATATATATATATATATATATATATATATATATATATATAGCATATGGCAGGGGACGTATTATGTTTGTGCACTCTTGTGTGTATTGTGTGTGGTATGTGCCTATCTGTGTGAGGCAATAGGTGCATCACTATGAATATGAGATTATATGTATATTTAACTATAGTTATGATTGTGGACCTTATAAGACTTGGTCATGCATGTGTTAGTACATGCCCGTAGAAGTATGTATGGATGTGACTAAATATTGTGTGTACATATATTTATGTGCCTATAAATGTGAGTGAACTCATATGATTAAGTATTGAGTGTATAGAGATCTGGTGTACATATGGTGTGATACCATGTTGGTGACCCCATTTGTCAAGTTACGTGTGTAGATTGATGTGTATAGTCACATGTCTGTGCATATATATAGTCGTATATGTAATATATAAGGAAGCAGAATATAAGTTGTTATACTTGAAGGTATTGTGATATATTTGAAAACAAACCATGTATGAATGCCTATGTATTGTGATATGGATATGATGTGGTGTCATATCACATAGGTATGAGTAGTGATCTGGATACGTATAATGATACGTATCGAGATCTATTTGTGGTATGTGTGTGTAATATCTGTTAGTGTGTATATATGTGCTTAGATATTCATGTGAAGGATGCCTATGTGTGTGTATATATGTAGTGAATGCATATAGTGATGTGGATGTGTTACTAGATGAATAATAGGATGTATTTGTGATATGTATGTGATGCGGATGTGTATGGTTGACAGTGAAGAATATAGTATATATTAGTGTAGTGTAGGTATGTATTCTTGTTGTACTTCATGGGTAGTAAGATCCTCATACCTAGCAGATCTCGGCAAGAATCACACCCTAGGAAGTCCGATGACGGACTTTATTTTAAGGTGCGTAGTATGTCATGCCCTATTTTGCACAATACGTATATTCTACTGAACACACGTGGTATTTCTACCTACGATGCATACGTGGGCAAGAAATAAGTGTTGATATCGATGTATGTGCTGTAGTGCAAGGGGGATTAGGCCGTAATACGTGGCTAAGGGTAGAGAATGCGAAATGTGAATGCGGGAGAAGTGTGAAAGACGTTGTGGATG
>CM061130.1:112826920-112860487 GCA_030789695.1 Scilla litardierei | reverse complement strand
CATTCTCAAACGATTTTCCACCCAGTAGCTTAGTAATTAAAGTAGAGTACCGTCATTTGTCCTTCATGTGATTCGATACCGGCTTGCCACTTAACCGTGCACTTGCAGTAAAGCTACATCGCACCCCCGGGGCGTGTATCCGGGGGTCGAACACACGCGTCGAAGAAAGTTTCACCTTGAGTGGATCCTTCGTCAAGACTTCTGATCCGATCCGAACTTCTTCGTAGATTTGCTAAAGCTCGATCAGGAGCAAGGAAGAATTTAGGGAGAGAGGGAATAATTAATTTAAGTTTTAATCCAAGCGGGCTTAAAACTTTTGGGAGCTTCTCGGATTTGGAGACTTGGTGCAAGTTTCAAGGAGGGGGATTGGCCCCTATTTATATATGCAGCTGACCCCTCCCCTTCTCATTATATCTAATGTGGGACTAAAGATATGGAGTGGAAAAAACCAACTAAAGTTTGCCTTTCACACAGGCAAACTTTAGCGAATTTTTCCTCCCTCACCGTTGAGCTTCACAAGTGATACAACCGATCAAATCGAAGAGTACTGAACAGTGAACGTGTAGGAAGAAACATCACTCCATTCCGAGTTTTTTCGATGCTCCAGAATCAGCCCAAAACCTTGTTTTCTCAAAAAAAACACAGCTGTTATAGCTGGGCACGAATCCATAGGCCGTGGGGCCACATGGGGGCCCCACATGGCCTGCTCCTGCATGTGCATGCAATGCACATGCCTAGGCACGCGCAAGGTACAGAAGCGTGCCTTGCACACACCCAGTGGGCGCGTGCACAGCACGCGCGTGCACGCGGGCTGGGTGCGTGTGCACAGTACGCGCGTGCACGCGGGCTGGGCCCCACCCGCAAGAAGCGGTCGGGCCCCACCTGGAGGGCACGGGCACGGGCACGCACCCGCCCGCCTTGCGGGTGCAGGCACATGCGGGTTGGGCGCCTGTGGGCGCGGGCCCGACCTGCAATATCCTTAATGGGCTTGTTCACGGTTTTGGCTCTATTATGTGCGTTTGGAGTCCATTTTTGATGCAATTTGAACCTGCGTTTAGACCGAGACGATCTCGTCATCCAAGTAACCCTTTTCATGCATTTATTATATTAAATATGTACGTAAACATTTTACGACACATTTAATTCCCTTTGCATTATATGCAAAATTCCCACATCTAATATTAAAAAACCATTTACATCAAATACAAATAAACTGAGGGCATACATCCCTCAATATGTTCGTCCCGCATTAGAGAGATACCTAGCCTTAAAATCTTTATTCTATTTCATTCTTCCTATTACATAAAACCAACTCACACAGCTAACCATAGCCTATGATTGGGTAGTACTCGATCACCCAACCTCCCTGTGGACGACCCGTTAGCTATACGACAACGCTGTGTGCTTGTGGTTATAAATAGTAAAGCTCTAACAAGTTTTTGGTGCCGTTGTTGGGGAGGTTGCCTTGATTGATATTAGTTTAATCTTAGGTTCGTTAGTTTACGTACATATAAAAAATAAACAAAGAAATATTTCCTCCATCACCTCATTTATATTTGTGCTATTCTCTTGTACCACTGACGCGTTTCTCTTAGTTTTCTTATTTATTTTTCTGGTGAATTTTGGAGATTATGTGGACGCCTAATTGATTTTGTGCTAAAATTTTTGATGCCTCAATGCAAGATGGTGCTCAGATGGGAGTTAACAATAATTTTCTGCAGGTTGTGGCATGTTGTGAAATATATGGGATGCAGGGGTATGAAACCAACCAATGCCAATATTTTGCCCACCCCTACAACCCACCATCATATGACTACAACCTCTACCATAACTACTCCCATCCATTGTTGAGTATTGACTCCCCGGATTTGGTTTTGGATGATGAACAAACATAAATATCGTGAACTAACTCTTTGTGAGCGCAGTTATGAAGATCGTCGCCAAACTTCTATGAACATCAAAAACGATGTCTCGAGACTTCTCAAAGCGCGTGATCGTATGCTTGAAGCTTCGTTGAAGCTCAAGGACCATTATTGAAGTCAAGAGATTCGAATCGAAGCATTTGAAGATGGTTCGTCTAGTTTTATTTATAGTCTTCTTGTTTCGTTTCGTAGATTGTTAAGCCTTGAGTAGGTCTTACGTTTTAATCTTCATAACGCTCCTATCTTAGAGCTAGGATCTTATTAGAAGCCCATACAAACTTTTTCGAAGCTTCGCGCTTCGATTCGCGGCTTCTTGTGCATGTTAGTTGGTTCAAGAAGAAGAACCAACCGACTAGATGGCAATCTAGTCGGTCGGTAAAGCTTCTTGAACCGACTAGAATGCCTTCTCAATTTCTAGCTCAGTTACTATTTACAGTTAGTCGGTCAAAGAAAGTTCACCGACCGACTAGTTGTGAAACTAGTCGGTTAGGAATCCTTCTTAGACCGACTAGTTGAGCTTCTACTGTACAGCCTTAGTTACTGTTTATCGTTAGTCGGTCAAAGTACATTTGTCGACCGACTAGTTGATAAACTAGTCGGTCAGCATATGCTCTTAGACCGACTAATTCATCTTGAGTTCAGCATTCTCTATTTCATCTGTTAGTCGGTCAAAGTTCACTTACCGACCGACTAGTTGTGAAACTAGTCGGTTGTCAAGTCTTCTTGGACCGACTAGTTATTCATTCCCTGAACTTCATCTTTTGGCTATTCACCTCTTAGTCGGTTCATGTTGTTTCACCGACCGACTGGTTGATGAACTAGTCGGTCAGTGATCCTTCTTTGACCGACTAGTCTGCTTCAGAATAGAGCCGTTGGAGCATTAAATGCCACGAATTTTGCTCTCTCTTTCCTCTATCCTATATATACTTGGAGTGCTGCTTTCATAGCATTTAAGGCTGATATTTATTGAAGTTTAGATATCAAAGAGAAGCATTTAATCCTCATTCAAAGCTCTTTCATTTCTCACTTGAATCTCTCCCTCACTCTTATTTCAAAAGAGAGATTCATTGATTGTGAGCCTTCCAAGCCAAGAGCTTGATCCAAGGTCACCAACAACTTCCTAGGACTCCATTGCTGATCTACATCTTGGAGCTAGGGTTTGGTGCCTTCATCTTCCCCAAAATCCTCTTTGCCCTAAATCGTAAGTTTTACTCAAGGCATAGGATTTTGTCGGTAAGTTTGTATTTCATTTACTTTGATATTGTAAGTGTTTTACTCTCGGTTGTGAGAGTTTTGTTTGTGATCCCGGGTTGTGGGAGTCACATTTCGTTTTGTGTAAGATTTGACTTTGTAGAGGTTTTCTACAAGTATTTCATAGTGCAAATTTGAGTTAGAAGTTTCTAACTCAAGTATCCGGAGGGGATCCGGGTGGTTGAGACGTAGGATCACCGGAAACAAGTCGGGAAGACTTGGGTGGATCCGTACCCGTTATATCATCTGTTTGCGATTGCATTTCTTTGTTGTCAATATTTACATTTTCGCATTGTTGGTTGAGTTTGCAAGATAATTAGGAATTATCTTCTTAATTATTTTAAAGTACTATTCATCCCCCCTCTAGTACTTGTGTTGTAGCTTCGTAGGGCATTACATTTGGTATCAGAGCCAAGTACCTAGCTATGTCTTCCAACGACAACAAAACCGTACGTCCACCTTCAGACTACAGCACCTTCAGGAACCGTGAAAGAGCTTCTTCGGTGATGGAAGGACACTCCTCGACGAGGCCTCCCTTCTTCAACGGTACCAATTACGGGTACTGGAAATGCCGGATGGAAACTTTCCTCCGGAGTGCTTCATTGTGGAGAGCCACGTTGACGGAGTACGTCGAGCTCGAAGAAGAAGATTTCACTAAGTGGACTACCGCGGAGGTCACCGCGGAGGTAAGCAATGCCAAGGTAATGAACGCCTTGCACTGTGCTTTGGAGCCCGAGGACTTCAACAAGATATGCACATGTAAGAGTGCATATCAAATATGGAACTCCATCCTCATCTTGCATGAAGGAACGAGTAGGGTAAGAGACTCTAAACTCGTTGTTGTGAATAAAGATTACGAATTATTTCATATGCAACAGGTTGAGAAGATGAAGGAGTATTATGCTCGCTTCGTTGACATCACCAACGAGTTGGAGGCTCTTGGGAAAACCTACACCCAAAAGGAGAAAGTCTCAAAGATCATTGATGGACTTCCTTCTTGTTGGGAGAAACGTACCTTCGCCATCGAGGAAGGTAATGACATGAGTAAGTATACCGTCATTCAACTAATGGGTACCTTGATGTCTTATGAGGTACGCAAGGATAGCAAACTAAAGTTGCAGGACAAGATGAAGTCCTACTTGAAGCAAGACGAGCCATAGAAAAAGGCAATTGCTTTCAAGGCCGCTCCATCTACATCTACATCTACATCTACCGATGATGAAGACTCGGAAGACGAGTTGGACTTGGAATCCATTGCCCTCATGGCAAAGAAGTTCAACCGGTTCTTCCGGAAAGGTAATTTCAAGAACAAATCTAAATTTAGTTCTTCTAACGCCGCCGCTCCTTTGTGTTTCAAATGCAACAAGTCAGGACACATGAAATCAGATTGTCCTCAAAACAAACACAAGGAGAAGTGGAAGGCGCCAAAGTTTGACAAGTCAAAGAAGTACAAGAAAGGGTACAAGAAAGGACTTGTCGGACATTCACTGACTCCGACGAGGATTCCTCAAGTGGAGAGTCGGACGATGAACAAGTGGAGCAAGCACACACGTGCTTCATGGCGAGAGAAGAACATGATCAAGGATCATCTTCCGATGATAGCGAGGATGAAGGCGACGATGAGGTAACTATGGATGACCTTAGACTAGCTAATGAACAAATATTGGCTAAGTACTCTAAATTAGTAAATAGATATACTAAGACCAAAGATGAGTTAGTTAGTCTCCAAACCTCACCTAAGCCTATCGTCATCAACAAAGACACTGTTGTTGAAGACTTGAGAAATGAGATTGTTAATCTCAAATCTCAACTTGAACATGTTCACATTGAGGATTCGGAGGAACACAAGATAGCGGATTTGACTTCTCAAAACTCTACTTTGAGTATTGAGAATGAGAATCTCAAAACTCGTGTTTATGTGCTCACATCGCAAGTGTCCACTTTGGATGCTTCTATGCGTTCTCTCACCGAGAAATATGAGTGCACATTAGGCCGAATTAACAAATTCAATAAAGGTAAGGACCATTTGGATAAAATCCTAAATGAATTACTTCCGGCCAATCACCACATTGGCTTGGGGTATAAGATGGGAGATTCATTCAAGTCGTCCACTACCTTTGTTAGGCCAACTTCCGATGCCTCAACGAGTGGTAGCAAACACTCTATTGGTAGTTCATCTACCAATGGTGCTTCCACCTCGTACACACCCTCGTTTAGAAAGAAACGCACTTTGGGTGGACCTCCAAAGAAGGGTCATGCTTATATGTACACCAATACCATGCCACGTAGGAACACACATCCTACTCCACATGTTCACACATATGATGATTTTTATGCTACACATCCACGGGCACGTGCACACCATGTGAGACATCCTCATGCACGTGTTCCTCCACATGCATATGTTCACCCACATCATCATATGAATAATTATCATCATGCACCATTTCATCATGTGTCATATGCCTATCCACGACATGCATCACGTAGAAATCAACAACGCATGCATGCTCCCAATAGTAATAGGGCTCCCAAAATCTTCACTATTTGGAGCCCAAAGGACACAAATATGGATGAAAAACAAGTTTACTTGAATTCTTATTTCATGGATGTTGTGAATAATGATGATTATGTGTGGAAGTCTAAGTCCAATTGACTTGGCTTCCAAAGGTCTAATCTTTTAGGACCCAATGACCTTGGGTACCATGATACGATATTTTCTATCTTTAGGTACTCAAGAAAAAGAAACGGAGCAACAAATCCAAATTTAGCTCCAAAAGGAATTGGATACTCGATAGCGGGTGTTCAAAACACAAGACGTGTGACGCTCAATTGCTCTCTGGAGTGGTGCCCATTGCAAATGGGATCCAGGTAGTCTTTGGAGGCAACGAGAGCGGAACCATCATAGGTGTTGGAAAAATGGGTAATCCTTCTAAACCACTTATAAGTGATGTTTACCTTGTTAAAGGATTAAACCACAATCTTATTTCAATAAGCCAACTTTGTGACAAAGGTTACAAAGTTAGCTTTGCGAAAGGAATGTGTCATATTTTAAGAAAAGATAATAATGATTTGTTATTTTCTAGCACACGCCATAAGGATATATATATCCTAGATATCCCCAAGTCATATGAACAATGTCTCATTGCCAACACAAGTGAACAACACTTATGGTATCGACGTGTTGGTCATGTGAATTTTGAAACACTTTTTAAGCTTTCCAAGTTAAATTCTATTAAAGGATTTCCTAAGCTTGTCTTCCAAAAGAAAAGCTTTTGTGACTCGTGTCAACGAGGCAAGCTTCCTAAATCATCATTTAAACCTAAGAAAAGCATTTCATCTAAGCGGCCTCTAGAGCTATTACATCTAGATCTTTTTGGGCCAACTAGAGTTGCTTCATTAGGAAATGCACGATATGGACTTGTCATCGTTGATGACTTTTCTAGATTTACTTGGGTATTTTCCTTAAGTAATAAAAATGATGCTTTTGAAAACTTCACAATATTTGTTAAGAAAGTACAAATCTCATTGGAACCACCATTGTCACTATTCGTAGTGATCATGGAGGGGAATTTGAGAATTAGTCTTTCTCAACTTTTTGTGATGAAGTTGGTATTACTCACACCTTTTCCTTCCCTCGCGTACCTCCTCAAAATGGTGTTATTGAGAGAAAGAATAGGACGCTAGTGGAATGTGCTCGCACTATGCTTGATGATAGCCAACTTGGCCATCAATTTTGGGCGGAAGCGGTACATACCGCTTGCTATGTGTTTAATAGGATACTTTTGAGGCACGGCACCAAACAAACTTGTTATGAATTGTTGTTTGGTAGATTGCCTCAAGTTAAACATTTTCGAGTTTTCGGTGCAAAATGTTTTATTAAAAACACGTCCCGTAGCAAAGCCTACCGGATATACAACAAACGAACCTCAACGATCGAGGAATCACTTCATGTTTCATTTAATGACGGTTTTGTTCCGACTAGAATTACTAATGATGATGACTCCATGGATGTCTTATGTGATTCTATTGGTAATTCTAATTCTATTGATTCTATTGATACTAACCCTACTAATGAATCTTTTGAGAATTTTCCTAGTGATCAGGGAATTCCCAAACGGCTTCATACAGTTCGTGACCATACACATGAGCAAGTCATTGGCAACATTCATGATAGTGTCAAGACGCGATCTCAAGTCAACTACTTTGCTCATTGTGCCTTTGCCTCCTCAATAGAGCCAAAGAATATTAACGAAGCGTGCGAAGATAGTGCTTGGATCCTTGCCATGGAGGAGGAACTCATTCAATTCGAGAGGAATGAGGTTTGGGAGCTTGTTCCATTGCCTTCGAAGAACCACACCGTTATAGGAACGAAGTTGTAACGACTGGTTTTCATGTAATTGGATTATCTATATTAAAATATATGCTTGGTGGATTTTCTCCTTGGATGTGTGGTTTCGTCGCCATAGCTTTCACTTTCGATCGTTTCGTCGTGATTTTCTAGCTTCTTCCTTCGATCGTCGATTTCGGAGTAAGTCCCTCGTGACGAGCTCCATATCGATCATATCTTAGAGTATAAATCGATCCTAGAAGCCATAGAAATCTTCCCGAAGCTTTGCGCTTTGAATCGACGCTTTTCGTGCACGTTAGTTGGTTCAAGAAGGAGAACCAACCGACTAGATTTCAATCTAGTCGGTCGGTAATCCTTAATGGACCGACTAGTGGGCTTTGATTATAATTCAGGAGTTACTGTTTATCTTTAGTCGGTCTAAGAACGTCTTTCGACCGACTAGATGCGAAACTAGTCGGTCAGGAATCCTTCTCAGACCGACTAACTCTCATTTCCATGATCTCTCTCAGAATTCAGCCTTTAGTCGGTCAATGAACACTCACCGACCGACTAGTTCTCAAACTAGTCGGTTGACAAGCCTTCACAGACCGACTAACTCATAGTCCAGTTTTCCTGAGCGAGCTACTGTTTACTCTTAGTCGGTCTGCGTTGATCAACCGACCGACTAGTTCCCAAACTAGTCGGTCACCAATCCTTCTTTGACCGACTAATCAGCCCAGGAAACCCTAGTTTTGCCCTAGCTGCCACACTTTTCTATAAATACGCCCCAAACGTTTTCTTCTTCTTCCTCATCACCTCAAACCCTAATTTCTCCCCCATTGAGCCCCCTTCTTCCCCAAACCATTGATCCTCCATCCCAAGCTCATCCATCATCATCCAAACCCTCATTTCACATATCCTACCTCTCCTCAACCTCAAACCCTCATCAAATCCCCAAAAGCCTCATCCAAACCTATTTCTCCAGATTTTCCCCATTTCCAGATCTGAGCCGGATCGTTCTTCCGTCGTCGTAGTTCTCGGCGTCGTTCCTCCGCTTCTTCACGGGTAGTATTCTTCCTTTAAAAATCTCATAACCCACATTTGATGTTTTGAAACCCTAATAAAATGATTAATGTTTTGATGATTGTTTCTCCATATCAGCGATCTCTTCCCGTACCTAACTTTTCGTGGTGTGGCTCGTCGAACGTCGTCCTCGGTGTTAGGCAAGTGAAACTTGCATCTCTTGAATTGGGACATGTCTTAGGCCATTTACCTTGTTTTAGCGTAAAAGAGACTAAACGGTGAAAGGATAGCCGTTTAGACGCCATCGACCTAGCTTGACAACGAAGCTTGGTCCGTCACCCTCATCATGCTTGTATGTCACGTTTACTTCAAATTAACGGTACGCGAATATGTTCATGTCATTGCATTTTGCCTGTCACGTTTAAAATCGATTAACGGTACGCAAATATCTGTTCCTGGCATTGCATAGTGATTATTTATCGTGATTGCGTAGCACACGCTACAACATTATATTCCTGGCTCGTGTTCCAGAAGCGAGCCCTGTAGTTGGAAACCCCAACGCTCGGATACCGGCTAGGTGCACCCCTATGCCAAATACACTTCCTGGCTCGTGTTCCAGAAGCGAGCTCAGTGAGTTGGTAACCCCAACGCTCGACACATATGGGTGGGGTAAGAGATAAGCGGACTGAGCCCCGAGTTGGCCTGATCCGCCACTCCGGCCAGCAGGTGGACTCTCTAGTGCACAAGTGATTAATAGTGATACGAGATAAGCGGACTGAGCCCGAGTTGGCCTGATCCGCCACTCCGGCCAGCAGGTGGACTCTCTATGCACTAAGTGATAAACAGTGATTAATAGTGATACGAGATAAGCGGACTGAGCCACGAGCTGGCCAGCAGGTGGACTCTCTATGCACTAAGTGATTAACAGTGATAATCGTGATAAGTGATAATCTTGATAAATGATAAGTGATTAGTGATTTGGTAGCTTTGGCTACATCGTGCGTGCTTGTCTCTTCCTTTAAACTATCGCATCATACTTAACTGTCATGTCATTGCTTAATATTATAAGTGCTAGGTTGCTAGTTTACCTTCTTTTCAGTTTCCTTGCACAAGTCTTTCCAGACTTGCTGACATGTGCCCCTCTCTCTTTTGGGTGTCACATGTTAGACCCAGAGCCAGAGCTTTGTTGCAGGGGACATGGTATTGCTGATGCTGATGTTGCTGTGGTGGTGAGTGGACACCAGGGGCCTGTCTTGAAGACCGCTCGTGTTCACTTCTTTGTTTAGGTTTGCTGTTAGTTGTTGGTGCGTGGCACCTTTTTATGTATGTTATACCTTGTTGGCCATGTTTGGGCCTTAGACTCTTTTCCTTTTAGCCTGGTGGCTTTTCTGCGATATTGTAATTTGTTTATGGACATTTGGAGATTCAATAAAATGTCGTCTCATTTCCTTATTATCATTGTTGTTTCGTTTCGCTTTACAAGGACTTGCCATAATAAGTGTTTTTATACGCTTATCAGACTTGGAGCTTCACAGCTTCAAGTTTGTGCGGACCTTCTCACGTCTCGCCTCCACATTTTTGGGAAGCGGGGCGTGACAGGTTTTATTGGTGGCCCATGCAGGTCCATTTGCAAATGCGAACTATCGGAACAACAATAATAATTATAGAATGTCCATTAAATAAATTAGAACATCCAAGTTATAAGCCCGGAGTCTAGGATTTTAGCGTTCCTATGCCTTAGGTGGCTAGTAGGCGTGTTAGAGCACCTGTCCCAGCTTGATAGGAAGTCCAGTAGGTCAGGACTATAGCGAGACTTAGTTAGAAGTTTGTGCTTGCTAGTTAAGGATCCCTTATTGTTAGTTAGACTCCATGCTAGTGATCGCTTTGATAGCCTTAAGAGTTACCTTAGTGGTTCCTGTCTAGCTTTGACTAGGATAGACTTCTAGAATTCTTTGGTCCCTCGCTTGGGTTCATCGATTTCGGACCAAGCTGAACTCATTTCATCGCTGTCTAGCCCTAGAGAGTCTTAGCGCTTAGTTCTAAAAATCCTTGGTTGGTTGACCGTAGGAGTTTCCGTAGATTTTCCTAAGTCATAGCCTAGGCGTATTTATGTTTTGATCATCCGACCAAAATCCCTTGGCCTTTAGTTAACCCGATGATTAGAACCCCCCTGATTCAATCTTTCCTGGTCACTACACTTTGGTGTTACTGACCGTAGATCTTCATCATGGTTTTCTTGCATTGTGATTTAGGTGCATGCCTCACTCAACCACATTCATTGCCCTTGATTCACATGATCCCCTCCTTACTATTATCGTTGACCTTTCAAATCTTCCCCGTTGCAAATCTTGATTCTTCCAAGGTCATTTTCGAATTTTCCCTTAATAAGAAGTTTCCACTTGATTTTAAATTTTGTTTTAAACCTTCTTTCAATATATTACCATTACTTCCATTTGAGCTAAAAGTCATTCTTAGATTTGAAGACTTTTTGGTCGTAATTTTAAATTACTATATGGTAACTATCTTTCTAACATCTATCGTCCGCACTTGATTTTAAACTTTAGTACTATTTCGATTATTCGATATACCACCTTTTCTACTATTGCGAAATTCATTTTAGCCATTTACCGTACGTACCTTAAAATACTTCTTTCAAGATAAATAGAACTCCAATTAATTTATAAATATATACTAATTACAAGTTTGTCGTACTCGTACTTCAAATCTTTTACCAACCCATTCTTGTGGCAAATCCTTGTTTCCCCTAAAAGTATTCTCGATGTTCCTCTTTCGCTAAGTTTGAATTGGTTCGCGAACTTTTAATATATCTATTAGGTTTCGTACTCTTTCGCGACTTAAATTTATTTGTTCTTTTAAACATTGAAACTTTTGTCGAGATTTTTGATTATTAGTTTATAATATTCTTCGGCCTATATTTTCATATCAATATAAATGACTTGCCTCTTTTCATATACCAATGTTCTTCTGAACCGTACTTCTGTTTTTCCTAACCTGAATTATAAATTTCTTTTCTTACTTATGCCATTAAAACTTATTCGAATACCGCATCATGTCTGCTTCTTACATACCTTTCAAGTCCCTTTGGACTTTGGCTTTTAGCAAGTCGATTTTATGCTCAACATTTTCCATATTTCAGATTTTTGAAAAAAAAAAAAATTTGATTACTATTTCGAAATCATTCCTGACTTAGGCCCTTCATAAAACGGTTTAAAAGTTTTAATACTAACTTGATGAGTTTGAATATCCTTTTCTCTTTCCATACTACTAAGATATTATCTTTTCATTCACCATACACACTTTTAAGATAATTTCTAAAATATGACTTCAATTATTTATATATCGGTACCACGTTCGTTATGCTCGTACATTAAGATCTTGTATAAATCAGTTGTTTGGCGAATCCGGGTCCCTCCAAAGAGTATTTTAAATGTTATTTATTTGGAATTTCTCTTCGGTTTTAAAACTTGGAAGCATTTAGCATGTGCCTAAATTTTCACACTATAATTGATCGGATTTCATTCTTTGAATTTCGAAATTCTTGCCGAAATGTTATATATTAAGCTACTGCCGTATAATGTTTTCGAACCTCTCCGTTGCAAATCTTGAGCTTTCTGAAAGTATCTTTTCGACTTCCTTTTTCCTAAGTTTAAATTCGTTCGGAACTTTAATATATATACTTATAACTCATACTCTTTCGTTGACTTAAATTTATTTTTGAATTTTGAAAGTTTCGGCGAGATTTGACTACCGTTTTATGATGCTTTCCAGCCTATACTTTTCATACCTTTTTAAAATCTTGTCCCTTTTCATATGTCAATTTAATTCTGAGCGTATTTCTATTTTTCCCCAAATTCGATTTATAAGATTTTTCCTTTCTTGTTTATGCCGTTCAAATGATTCACCACGCTCCCTTAACATACCTTCCAAGTCGCACATGATTTTAGCTTTCAACAAACCAAGGATATGTTCGACATTTTCTCTATTACAATTTTTGGAAAAAAAATTACGTCTTCATAACTTTTCATGATCTAGACCCTCCGTAATCTGGTTTTAAGGCTTATTTACAAATTTTGATAATTTCATTTCTAAAGGAATTATTATCTTTCCGTCCTCCAAACATACTTTAGAATATATTCTAACTAAATAGAATTTCAAATATTTTCATATCCATGCTAGGCTCGTTAGCCCGTATGTTAAGAGCTTTGTGTAAAACAGTCTCTTTTTGGCAAATCCCGATTCCTCTAAAAGTAGTTCAATATTGATTACTTTAAATTTTCCATGGCTTAAGGATTTTGAAAGCATTCAACCTGAGTTTAAAATTTTCAATTAATTTAATTTCATTTCAAACTTTGCAAACGTTATTAAGTTACTACCGTGTAATATTTTCTAAACTACGACCTCAAAATCCGTGTAAATGATTTACTTCCTTTTAATGACTTTATGTAAGCCAATAAACCGTTTCCTCCTATTATGTATATTCGACTCAAACTTGTTTCAAACAATTTGTTTTATCGACCTCTAAATATTTTTATACGAAAAGGGACTCCAACTTTTGAAGTATAACAGTTTTCAAACTTTTCGTATTTTAGAATATGTTAATTACACTATTTTCCATGTGTCCTAATGGAGCATCATTACATCATTACATGACCGTTTTCATGCTTTTCGATCCTTCTATTCGTTACGCTTTTGATTTCAATTTCTTTCCTATTGTCTAGCCCATAGAGCTGTCGTTGCCTGTGTCAACCTTGTTATGGTTTGGTAGGCCCATTAGTTAAGTGGTTATGTCGTCGTAGTGTTGATTTCGTGGTGTGTATATAGTGGTATGGGTGTTGGCATTTGTATGTTGTGTGTAGGTAATTTTCTGCTTGAGTATGATGTGATATACGTATGATAACAGAATGATAATTTTGATTGGTACTACTTGTTTTATGAGATGTCGTATGCGGGTATATCAGGAGGTATACCCGACTATTGCATCTCTTAAACTTATATGTAGTTGATGTGTTGATATAATGATTATAAATGGATGGATATGGTGTGAAAATATGTGATACGTGGATGTGCATGCCTTGGAGTGGATTGGTATGTGTATGGATACTGTGTTACGTATATAAATGTTCTGCTATGATTTGAGTCTCACTCAAGCTTGAGTGGGTACACTCTATGTACATTGGTGTATTGTATATGGTTGGTGTATGGTGATGGATGATACATGTATAATGTTTGGATTGTTTGTGCCTGGTTGTGTTACGCACACGACTGTGGGTGGCTATACCAATATATAGTTATGTGAGTTGGTCTTGTGGTGTAGTTATTCACTAAGGATTTGGTTGCGTGAATATGTGTGCGCTTGCTAAACTAGGTGCGTAGATGTGCTAAGCATATAGTGGTGTGATTGGTATATATATGAATGAAATATTAGCGTGTGTGGGTGTGCACCATGCACGGGTAAGTATGTGATAGTTATAGGAATTTGTGACTATGGTATATGTGGTGTGACGTGATTATAGCTATAGGACTATATATGGGGTGATAATATGGTGAAATGTGTGCATGCATTTGAATGACTATAAATTGTGAAATTATAATGATTGTGAATGTATATTAGATATAGTGAACTTGTTTTAAAAAAAAAATCGTATGGTGTGAGTTCGCATGTTGATTGTTTGGCACATACTAGGAGATATATGGACTAGTGTACTCTTATTGTCTTGTCCATAGGTAGTTACTTATACGTGTAGATTCCGATGGTATTTTCTAGTGTTAAATTATTTTCAAATAAGTAAAAGACTTGGTTATTTTCATATAGTGTGTAATAAGTGTTTTATAGTTATATGGAATATACTTGCCTATATGAATGATTTGAATACGTGAATGGAGTTGTTTGATTATAATAAGTATAAGGGTACTATGTGCGTGAATATATATTTACTTCCGTGGTGTTAATAATTGACTACCTAGAGTATATATATAAGCACTTGAAATGAATGTACTTGGTTGAAATTGTGATGTGATATTGATTGAGGGTAGTTACTAGGGTGACTAGATATAGCTATAGTTAGAAAGTCCGAGGACGGACTTTATTCTAAGGTGGGTAGGATGTAACGACTGGTTTTCATGTAATTGGATTATCTATATTAAAATATATGCTTGGTGGATTTTCTCCTTGGATGTGTGGTTTCGTCGCCATAGCTTTCACTTTCGATCGTTTCGTCGTGATTTTCTAGCTTCTTCCTTCGATCGTCGATTTCGGAGTAAGTCCCTCGTGACGAGCTCCATATCGATCATATCTTAGAGTATAAATCGATCCTAGAAGCCATAGAAATCTTCCCGAAGCTTTGTGCTTCGAATCGACGCTTTTCGTGCACGTTAGTTGGTTCAAGAAGGAGAACCAACCGACTAGATTTCAATCTAGTCGGTCGGTAATCCTTAATGGACCGACTAGTAGGCTTTGATTATAATTCAGGAGTTACTGTTTATCTTTAGTCGGTCTAAGAACGTCTTTCGACCGACTAGATGCGAAACTAGTCGGTCAGGAATCCTTCTCAGACCGACTAACTCTCATTTCCATGATCTCTCTCAGAATTCAGCCTTTAGTCGGTCAATGAACACTCACCGACCGACTAGTTCTCAAACTAGTCGGTTGACAAGCCTTCACAGACCGACTAACTCATAGTCCAGTTTTCCTGAGCGAGCTACTGTTTACTCTTAATCGGTCTGCGTTGATCAACCGACCGACTAGTTCCCAAACTAGTCGGTCACCAATCCTTCTTTGACCGACTAATCAGCCCAGGAAACCCTAGTTTTGTCCTAGCCGCCACACTTTTCTATAAATACGCCCCAAACGTTTTCTTCTTCTTCCTCATCACCCCAAACCCTAATTTCTCCCCCATTGAGCCCCCTTCTTCCCCAAACCATTGATCCTCCATCCCAAGCTCATCTATCATCATCCAAACCCTCATTAAACATATCCTACCTCTCCTCAACCTCAAACCCTCATCAAATCCCCAAAAGCCTCATCCAAACCTATTTCTCCAGATTTTCCCCATTTCCAGATCTGAGCCGGATCATTCTTCCGTCGCCGTAGTTCTCGGCGTCGTTCCTCCGCTTCTTCACGGGTAGTATTCTTCCTTTAAAAATCTCATAACCCACATTTGATGTTTTGAAACCCTAATAAAATGATTAATGTTTTGATGATTGTTTCTCCATATCAGCGATCTCTTCCCGTACCTAACTTTTCGTGGTGTGGCTCGTCGAACGTCGTCCTCGGTGTTAGGCAAGTGAAACTTGCATCTCTTGAATTGGGCCATGTCTTAGGCCATTTACCTTGTTTTAGCGTAAAAGAGACTAAACGGTGAAAGGATAGCCGTTTAGACGCCATCGACCTAGCTTGACAACGAAGCTTGGTCCGTCACCCTCATCATGCTTGTATGTCACGTTTACTTCAAATTAACGGTACGCGAATATGTTCATGTCATTGCATTTTGCCTGTCACGTTTAAAATCGATTAACGGTACGCAAATATCTGTTCCTGGCATTGCATAGTGATTATTTATCGTGATTGCGTAGCACACGCTACAACATTATATTCCTGGCTCGTGTTCCAGAAGCGAGCCCTGTAGTTGGAAACCCCAACGCTCGGATACCGGCTAGGTGCACCCCTATGCCAAATACACTTCCTGGCTCGTGTTCCAGAAGCGAGCTCAGTGAGTTGGTAACCCCAACGCTCGACACATATGGGTGGGGTAAGAGATAAGCGGACTGAGCCCCGAGTTGGCCTGATCCGCCACTCCGGCCAGCAGGTGGACTCTCTAGTGCACAAGTGATTAATAGTGATACGAGATAAGCGGACTGAGCCCGAGTTGGCCTGATCCGCCACTCCGGTCAGCAGGTGGACTCTCTATGCACTAAGTGATAAACAGTGATTAATAGTGATACGAGATAAGCGGACTGAGCCACGAGCTGGCCAGCAGGTGGACTCTCTATGCACTAAGTGATTAACAGTGATAATCGTGATAAGTGATAATCTTGATAAATGATAAGTGATTAGTGATTTGGTAGCTTTGGCTACATCGTGCGTGCTTGTCTCTTCCTTTAAACTATCGCATCATACTTAACTATCATGTCATTGCTTAATATTATAAGTGCTAGGTTGCTAGTTTACCTTCTTTTCAGTTTCCTTGCACAAGTCTTTCCAGACTTGCTGACATGTGCCCCTCTCTCTTTTGGGTGTCACATGTTAGACCCAGAGCCAGAGCTTTGTTGCAGGGGACATGGTATTGCTGATGCTGATGTTGCTGTGGTGGTGAGTGGACACCAGGGGCCTGTCTTGAAGACCGCTCGTGTTCACTTCTTTGTTTAGGTTTGTTGTTAGTTGTTGGTGCGTGGCACCTTTTTATGTATGTTATACCTTGTTGGCCATGTTTGGGCCTTAGACTCTTTTCCTTTTAGCCTGGTGGCTTTTCTGCGATATTGTAATTTGTTTATGGACATTTGGAGATTCAATAAAATGTCGTCTCATTTCCTTATTATCATTGTTGTTTCGTTTCACTTTGCAAGGACTTGCCATAATAAGTGTTTTTATACGCTTATCAGACTTAGAGCTTCACAGCTTCAAGTTTGTGCGGACCTTCTCACGTCTCGCCTCCACATTTTTGGGAAGCGGGGCGTGACAGAAGTGGATTTTCAAGAACAAGACCGACGAAAACCAAATCGTCGTCCGAAACAAAGCTCGGTTAGTAGCTCAAGGCTACTGACAAGAGGAAGGTATAGATTTCGAAGAATCCTTTGCTCCGGTAGCTAGATTAGAATCTATTATATTATTGTTATCTTTTGCATGCCATAAAGATTTTAAACTCTTTCAAATGGATGTTAAAAGTGCGTTTTTAAACGGAGATGTTGTTGAGGAAGTTTATGTTTCTCAACCTCCGGGTTTTATAAATGAAAAATTTCCAAATCACGTTTTCAAACTTAAGAAAGCACTTTACGGTTTGAGACAAGCTCCTCGAGCTTGGTATGACCGTCTAAAGAACTTTCTTTTGGATTTGGGTTTTAAAATGGGAGAAGTTGATTTTACATTATTTGTTAAGTATTCGAATAATGATATTATTTTAGTTCAAATTTATGTTGATGATATCATTTTCGGTGCTACTAACTTCACTCTTTGCGAAGAGTTTTCTAATGTGATGAAGGATCAATTTGAGATGAGCCACATGGGTGAGCTCAGGTATTTCTTAGGTCTCCAAATTCGCCAAATGAACGATGCAATCTTCATCCACCAAACCAAGTACACGGTGGAGTTGCTAAAGTGATTTGGAATGGAGAATGCCTCCGGGAAAAAGACTCCAATGAGCACGACTACACATCTTGATAAAGATACGGGCGGAAAAGATGTAGACATTCGTCTATATCGAGGTATGATAGGTATTTTAATATATCTTACCGCAAGTAGGCCCGATATTATGTTTGTCGTATGTGTATGTGCTCGTTATCAGTCTCAACCTAAGGAATCTCACTTTGTAGCGGTAAAACGTATTTTCCGTTATTTAAGTTACACACTTGACTTTGGGTTACTTTATCCAAAGTCTAGCACATATGAGTTAATCTCATATAGTGACGCAGATTATGCGGGATGCAAATCCGACAGGAAAAGTACTAGTGGCACTTGCCATTTTATAGGAAATTCTCTTGTCTCTTGGTTTTTCAAGAAGCAGAATTCCGTATCACTTTCAACCACCGAGGCGGAATATATTGTCGCCGGTGCCGCGTGTGCTCAAGTTCTTTGGATGAGACACACTCTTAAAGACTTTGGTGTAAACTATGATACTTGCCCTATCATGGTGGACAACCAAAGTGCAATTTGCCTCTCTAAGAATCCGGTACACTATTCCCGTTCTAAACACATAGATGTCCGTCACCATTTCTTAGATGATCATGTTGCTAAAAAGGACATCATTTTAGTGTACGTTGAAACCCAGAAGCAAATCGCCGCTATTTTCACGAAACCACTAAAGGAAGACTCCTTTGTGCGGTTGCGTCGAGAATTAGGGATTATGGGTGAATCTGAGATTTAGGATTCATATTTTTCAATAATCTTGCATGCTATTAAATTTTGTTTATATATGCTCTTGCTAGATTAATTGAAATTTTCTGGATTTTTGGTTGAATTTTCGGAATTTATGCTCGATTTATTCATGAACATCAAATTTAAGATTTTCGATGTTTAATGGGGTAGTATAATGATTAATGAGAGTATTACGATGTTTCGTCCAAGTGCGATTAGGAGAGAACTCAAAATTTCAAATTCTAAAATTTTTGGACTATCTTAGTCGGTCCAAGTTCATTGGCCGACCGACTAGATCTCATTCTAGTCGGTCAGTAAATGAACTCAGACCGACTAACTCATGCTTAAATTTTGGCTTCAGTTACTGTTTGCACTTAGTCAGTTCAAGCTCATTGGCCGACCGACTATATGGTCATCTAGTCGGTCAGCGCTTGAACTGTGACCGACTAAGTGCGCAGGGACTGTTTTGTCTTTTCGACTTCCTAGTCGACTTAAAGCCCCTCTGCACCGACTAAATCTCTTTCTAGTCGGTGCGATATTATCTCTCAGCCCTCACCCCTTCGACTTCCATCATTCCCTCCGCCGTCGATCGTCGTTTTTCGGCCATCTCCGGCCATCTCCACCGTCGTCAGCCATCGATCTCCTCTCCTCCTCCTAGGTATCTACCTCTCTCAGTTTTTAGACCTAGGTTCCTTCGTTTTTCAGCTCGATTTCGATTCCATTCGGTTTAGGGTTTGTCTAGGGTTTGTGTTAGGGTTTAGATTTCGATTTCTAGTTTGAATTCGTGCGTGTCTCGTCTCGATTATGGCGAAGACACGCATCCCAATCCGACCCTCGAGTCCGTCACCTATGACTGTAGAGTCGCCTCCTACGGACCCCCCGCAACCCAAACGCCAATCAAAAACGACCCATCCATCGTCTTCTTCGCCTCCTCTTAAGAAGAAGAGGACGGCGACTGCCAAGCCTAGGAAACAGCCCAAGCCTAGGAAACAGCCCGTGTCTCCAGCTTCATTCCGTGCTCCCACTCCTCCCGATGACTCCGACACGGAATATATTCCGGAGACCGAGCATACCGCTAGGGCTCCTACTCCTCCTCGTTCTAGCACTCGTCAGCCTAAGGGGAAGGCTCCAATGCCAGTGGGCGGTGTAGATATATCATTGTAACGCGATGACCCATTGTGTCTTGCGGCTTACAACCGTATTGAGCACTGTCCTCTGCTATTGGAGCACTTCGTTCAGTTCTCCGACTTCCCACATCTAGCTGATCTTCTTTCTTCCAGCGGTCTCATTGATTATCTTCGCCATGACCCTAAGGCGAATCCACATCCGTACCTCCGTCTAGTCAAGCTTTTCTATGCGAACCGTGTTCGCGGTCAGTATGACGAGACCTATTCCATTGAGACGACTGTCTTGGGGACACCGATAGTCCTCACGGTAGAAATCTTAGGGGATTTGATAGGTGTCTCCTCTCTGGCCTCCTCCCTGCCGATATCTCTGTCGATGATATTTCTGCCCTAGACCAGACCATGCTCTCCGAGATTTTTCATGACATCCCTCCCGCCATGATTGGCGTCCCATCCAAATCCTTCAAGCCAAACGCATGGGTTCTTAATCTTATCTTGAAGTCGTGCCTCCTTCCGAAGTACGGCTCATCGAGCTTGCCATCCCAGCCATTCCTTAAGCTGATCTATGCTCTCTTCATGGGGAGCGAGATCAATTGGGCTAGGATTATTCTTGATAAGATGGACTCTTTCGAATGTATCCGAAAGTCCACAAAATCAGCTCACATCCCATACCCTTGCCTTTTGACTCTCGTCTTCCGTCACTTCAAGGTCCCTCTCCCTCCCGATGATGAGCGTCCCCTTGGTCCTCCTCTGAATGCGACGGCCGTCAAGAAGTCTCTTGCGGCGCTTCGTCATGTTCAGAAGACGACTCCTTCAGCTTCTGCTTCTGCTGCTCCTGCTCCTTCTCCTACTCTCGCTGAGCTTGCACGTTCGTTGCGACGTGTGGAGTCTCGTTGTGCTCGTTCTGAGGCGATGCTAGCTCGCATTTGCTCTCACTTGGCCATTGAGATTCCTCCGTCGGTTTCTGACGACGAGGAGATGGATGATGCTGAGCTCGAGGAGCTCATTGGATCTGCTGCTCGTGTCCCAGAGGGTACGTCTGCTGCTGCTGCTACGTCTGCCAGTGCCCCGAGAGCACACCTGTTGCCACCATTCCTCCAGTGGATACTTCGTCTGGTGCTCCCGAGGCCACTCCTGTTGCGACACTCCCGTCTGTGGACACTCCTGCTGACCGAGTGATCACCACCCCTCCTGCAGAGCCTGCTGCTGCTGCTGACCCTGCCTCTACCTCCTGAGCTTGCTTGGAGGACTCTCCCGATGCACTTTAGATGATATATCGTGTAGTGAGAGTGTGGGTTAGGATAGTCTGGGTGGTTATGATATTTTTGGTACTTTGGATGTTATCTGATGTATTTTGATGTATACATGTTTTGATGATACATTTGTGATGTATGCTCATTTTGATGTCCGCCGTGACATTTGTTGTATGAAGTGCCCCGATCTGAGGATCGTTTATATTATGTATGTTGTCAGATGTATCCATTTTGTTATATATATATATATATATATATATATATAGAGAATAATGGGTATCATACGCCATATGAGATAGGCTCTCATATGCCCTCTCACATAAAGCAACCAAGTACAACCCCACATACTACTTGGTTGCTTTATGTGAGAGGGCATATGAGAGCCTATCTCATATGGCGTATGATACCCATTATTCTAATATATATATATATATATATATATATATATATATATATATATATACATCGATGTTGACTTTTACTTCAGTGTGCACATTATTTTGTTTGTCTCTGATGTTGACTTCGTCGCTCGACGACTTTCTTGATTTAATAGAAATTATTTCTATGGAAACATAGAATTGTTTTCCATGCACTTATTTCATCAAGAATGTTGATATTGGAGAGTATATTCCATAACTCAATTCGTGAAATTGATTTGAGTTTTGATGATTTTTCGATTTTCGACTATAGTCCCGTTGGCACGCTTTGATTTACTTCGTATTTTCCTTTGGTGTCATTTTGACTGTGGTCGTATTCTACGACTCCCGTGCTTTTATTTTAGCCATTGTTGTTGTCGTTGATCTCCTCCCGCTCTTTTTGCTAATGCCAAAGGGGGAGAGAATTAATAATGACGATGTGCTTATTGATTATTCAAAGCAATTTACCGTGAATCTAATTTGATATGTTAGATTCAGGGGGAGTTAAGATATAAAAATGGATTTCAAATCCGATATTTCAATAATTGATTCACATTTTATACTTTACTCGTTTGCTTGATGCTTATGATTATTATTTAATTTGGAATTAACGTGTCATCAATGCAGGGGGAGTAAGTAAATTTTATTTGAATCATTATTTTTTATTATTATTTATGTTAGTTTGTCATCACCAAAAAGGTGGAGAATGTTGAGTATTGACTCCCCGGATTTGGTTTTGGATGATGAACAAACATAAATATCGTGAACTAACTCTTTGTGAGCGCAGTTATGGAGATCGTCGCCAAACTTCTATGAACATCAAAAGCGACGTCTCGAGACTTCTCAAAGCACGTAATCGTATGCTTGAAGCTTCGTTGAAGCTCAAGGACCATTATTGAAGTCAAGAGATTCGAATCGAAGCATTTGAAGACGGTTCGTCTAGTTTTATTTATAGTCTTCTTGCTTCGTTTCGTAGATTGTTAAGCCTTGAGTAGGTCTTACGTTTTAATCTTCATAACGCGCCTATCTTAGAGCTAGGATCTTATTAGAAGCCCATACAAACTTTCCCGAAGCTTCGCGCTTCGATTCGCGGCTTCTTGTGCATGTTAGTTGGTTCAAGAAGAAGAACCAACCGACTAGATGGCAATCTAGTCGGTCGGTAAAGCTTCTTGAACCGACTAGAATGCCTTCTCAATTTCTAGCTCAGTTACTGTTTACAGTTAGTCGGTCAAAGAAGGTTCACCGACTGACTAGTTGTGAAACTAGTCGGTTAGGAATCCTTCTTAGACCGACTAGTTGAGCTTCTACTGTACAGCCTTAGTTACTGTTTATCGTTAGTCGGTCAAAGTACATTTGTCGACCGACTAGTTGATAAATTAGTCGGTCAGCATTTGCTCTTAGACCGACTAATTCATCTTGAGTTCAGCATTCTCTATTTCATCTGTTAGTCGGTCAAAGTTCACTTACCGATCGACTAGTTGTGAAACTAGTCGGTTGTCAAGTCTTCTTGGACCGACTAGTTATTCATTCCCTGAAATTCATCTTTTGGCTGTTCACCTCTTAGTCGGTTCATGTTGTTTCACCGACCGACTGGTTGATGAACTAGTCGGTCAGTGATCCTTCTTTGACCGACTAGTCTGCTTCAGAATAGAGCCGTTGGAGCATTAAATGCCACGAATTTTGCTCTCTCTTTCCTCTATCCTATATATACTTGGAGTGCTGCTTTCATAGCATTTAAGGCTGATATTTATTGAAGTTTAGATATCAAAGAGAAGCATTTAATCCTCATTCAAAGCTCTTTCATTTCTCACTTGAATCTCTCCCTCACTCTTATTTCAAAAGAGAGATTCATTGATTGTGAGCCTTCCAAGCCAAGAGCTTGATCCAAGGTCACCAACAACTTCCTAGGACTCCATTGCTGATCCACATCTTGGAGCTAGGGTTTGGTGCCTTCATCTTCCCCAAAATCCTCTTTGCCCTAAATCGTAAGTTTTACTCAAGGCATAGGATTTTGTCGGTAAGTTCATATTTCATTTACTTTGATATTGTAAGTGTTTTACTCTCGGTTGTGAGAGTTTGTTTGTGATCCCTGGTTGTGGGAGTCACATTTCGTTTTGTGTATGATTTGACTTTGTAGAGGTTTTATACAAGTATTTCATAGTGCAAATTTGAGTTAGAAGTTTCTAACTCAAGTATCCGGAGGGGATCCGGGTGGTTGGGACGTAGGATCACCGGGAACAAGTCGGGGAGACTTGGGTGGATCCGAACCCGTTATATCGTCTGTTTGCGATTGCATTTCTTTGTTGTCAATATTTACATTTCTGCATTGTTGGTTGAGTTTGCAAGATAATTAGGAATTATCTTCTTAATTATTTTAAAGTACAATTCACCCCCCCCCCCCTCTAGTACTTGTGAAGTAGCTTCGTAGGGCATTACATCCATATCCCAAACACCTCCACCAGAAAAGTCTAACCTTGAGTTGATATTAGAGAGCTACCTTTTGATCCAAGGCCAAATGACTTTACCTTCCCTTTCTCCCACTCCTACGATCTATGCCCACCTAAATGAGATTGCCCAAAACTTGTGCCACATTTTCCAATCACAAGGGATCTTGCGCATCATTCTTGGGTACCGATCACTGAATCTACACCTCAGCTTGGGGGAGAGCATCTAGAGGCCCCGACTGCTTGAGCGCATAACTCCATTAGTCCTCCAGGTTATGTTGGTGGAGAGGCTACATCTACACATGGGGATCAGGCGAAGTGGCAAACAACACCATGGGATCTTATTCTTAGCTTCGTCCACACTGACAGAGAGTCATTCTGGCAGGCCTGGGCGAGGTTCCATACATTGGCGCTTGGATTTCTGCATCATTTGATCAATGCACACATCCTCATTCGTTTCTTCTTCAGAGGACTGCCAGTGGCCATGTAGAGGTTCATGGTGTAACTGAATGAAGGACAGCTTTTTGATAAGCTGCCTGACGCAACTTGAAAATACATGGAGGCTGCTGCATTGTCTTATGCATCACCAACAACCTGCACTACGAAGGTAACTCATCTGAACAAAAATTTAAAAATATTGATATGCTTTCCTTTCCCCATGCAGGTACTGCCTTTGAGACACGTGTCGTTGATGACCACATCCATCTCTACACTTTTGATGACGAGATGGACGATGGGCCACGCGTAGGCCGATGGAGGAACACAATAATTCTTGGCGAGGTTAATGGCATGCATGGAGAATGCGAGAGCCCATCCGAGATTCATATACCTGAAAAGCCCAAGCCATTCTTCCTACTTGATCGCATTCCCCACTATGTACCTTATGAAAGCACCGAGGAGACCTTGGAGTAGGTACATATTGACGAGGGGGAAATGCAAGCGGGCGTAGACACGACGATCCCTTTCAGTGAGCCGAATCATTCTTGCCTCCACATCAGCGTCAGCAGCCATTCTCCTCTCCCTTAGAGAAAGAGTATCCACCAGAGCATGTTGCTATTCAGGGAGATTTTCTAGACCCTACATGCTCTATTTCTGAATCTCGTGTTATATTATCTAATTCTTTAGATTCAGATGTTCTTGACATGACGTACCTCTTGCAAGACACATCTTTTGATGCACCAGAGGTATAATTGGTCGTGCCACCACCTGGAGATCAGCCTATCGAGGAGACGAGCGAGGAGCTAATCGTGTCATCTTCAGAAAGTAGCATACCATTCTCAGGGAGTCTTCGTCGCCCAATTTCACTTTCTCCATTTTCTTTTGACGATTCTCTTTGGGATACTTTTATCGCAGGGAGAAATTTTTCCCATCAGACTGATGCTCCTTATTTCTCAGAGGATTTAGGTGGACACCTCGAGAAATGCTGAGAGGAGTGTTGCTGGGGCCTGATGGACTTCGTGGCACAAGGCTGTTAGCTGAGCTACGAAAGGAGCAGATTGAGCAGCTACTTGCTCTACTTCATAATCACGATCCACCTTTTGACCAGGTGCATCCAAATCCAATATTGTAGATATTTTATATGCTTTCTAGGATAATAGCATGAATAAACCCGTCTCCTATCGATAGTGAGGGGAGCACATTAGGATCACTTGTTTTTCTTTTTAGATTTCAAAATTTTGAATAAATCTCACCCTCCATGTAGCACACACACATTCATAACCCCAAAACCCATTACGTGCTTTAATTTCCATTCGTTGCCTTAGCTTCACATGAATATAACTCCAACACCCAGACCCCTCCTCTTACACCCTAGCTTTCATTCTATTTTTCATATTCGGGCATGTTTTTATGCTAGCTTAGAGGAGGCACTTCCATACATGCATCGTTTACATCCCCCATTTCCCACTCTTTAACATTGAGGACAATGCTTGATTTAAACTTGGGGGAGGTGCACTTCGTGCATCATTTGTGCATTTACCGTATTAACAATCCCACCACGCCAAGTTTGCATTTGCATGGATATTTTAGTAAGTTTTTTTCAAATTTATACCTCTCTTTGTTTGTTCTCTTATCATTTATCATGATATATGCTTAGGGGATGTCTTTAGTGTTAAATCTCATTGCCATATGCTTATTATGCTTGTGCTTATAATCCCTAGAATAGAAGTACTCAAAACATGCCTAGGTTATATTTTGTTTTGGGAATCCATCTTATGCATGAATCTTGAAGGTATTAGTTGAGTATGATCACTAGCATTCCAATAGGATTTGGATAACAACATGTCTTTTCAGTACTAATGTGTGGAGTTGTCTAGTTTGCCCATGCTAAAAAAGGGGAAAAGAAAAGAAAAATAAATATGCACCGTTCCTCCATCTACATCGAGTAACCGGGTCCTCGTGCCTCAGGAAGCATTGGGGATTCACGTCGAAAGATCTAGCTTGAGGGAGTGCATGGAGATAATGATTGTTAGTTGGTTTAAGCTAGTATATCTAAGGTGTCCTTCTTGGTCCAATGCCCTAAGGTCATCTGATCTGGGAGTCATTGACCCAACGCTCCTTACACAAACCAATTGAAATCCAGAAACTTGTAGATTTAGAAATAAAAGCATGGGCAATGCAATCAATACCCCAAATCAAGGAACAACAGTGTATTGTGAGTGCCATCTCCTTGAAAGATTTGCATGAAATCATATGATATTAATTCTTCTCTCGATCATTGCATAATTTCGACTCCTATTCTAATAACCTATGCGGGATAGATGAAATATTTTAGGATTTAAGCATGATCATAGTAATGTATATTACATGTTGATTTATACTAGAGATAATGCTCTAGGCTATGTCTTGATAGATTGATAGGGATTGACATGCTCATTAATTCCATAATCTGGAAATTTTCACTTTCCGTGTATATATGCTTGTTGTTGTGAAATTCTTAACGTCATCTGTTCCGTGCATGCATACCCCCACTATATACTCTTTGTCTTCCTTTAGGACAAGGAAGAGTTTAGCTTGGTGATTTTGATGAGTAAATATTCTATATGTTTTTAGTAGTGTTTATTTATGCATTGTATCCTATGAATCCCCACTTTACATGTCACTTCATCCCATTTTCGTTCACTTTCACTTCTTGGGTGTTTATGTGCATTTCAGGTAAAATCCAGCTAAAAGGAGCTAAAAGGAGTTAAGAAGTGAAAAGAAGAAACGCGGAAGGAAATGTAATCAAAAGAAGAAGGATTCAAGAGAAGTTAGCCCCACGCGACCGCATGGGGTGACACACGTGGTCGTGTGCCGAAATCAAGCCAAGAGGGAAGCTGCAATTGAAGATCCACGCGGTCACGTGGGATATTCCACGCGACCGCATAGAACGAAGTGGCCAATGCACCAAGAAGCCCACACACGACCGTTCGACGCAGTCGTGTGGGCCGCTTTCTGAGTAGCTGAACCCAAATCGATGCAGCCGAGTCGCTATCGACGCAACTGAGTTAGAACAAAACCAGAAGAGGAACAGTAGCTACCTTTGGAGCTCTGGCACTACGTGGTCGCGTAGATTTCCCATGCAACCGCATCGAGTCATACTTCCTGAAGGATCTCAAGAGCCATTTTCTCACCCCAGATCGACGTGACCGCATCGATCCCACGACCCTGTCGATCAGTTTGGATTCTGCCTGACCCACTAGGGTTTTGGGCATGTTCTTTAAAGATTGGGGCGTCGCTGGAGTGGGGAGCCGACGATTAGCTACGTATTTTCTCCAGTTTTCATCTCTTTTCTTAGTTTTAGGAGTATGTGTAGGTTTAGATTAGTTGTATATGCTTTCCTCCATGGGGTAAGCTTGGAATTGACAACTCCTTGTTTTGCAACGTCTTGGAAGCTAAGTATTTCTATTTATTTCGTGTTTTAAAATTTTTTTATGTCCTTCTCATTGATCCTCTGTGATTATCTCTGAGTTTCAATAATGTGTAGAGAGTATATTTTAATTTAGGTCTTGGTTGATCTTTGATGTGGGATGAATATGGGTTGATTGAGTTATTTGGCTATTGAATCATCAAATTAGGGTTATGCCTAGGAATCGGGGCGCCGCTGGAGCGGGGAGCCGACGATTAGCTACGGATTTTCTCCAGTTTTCATCTCTTTTCTTAGTTTTAGGAGTATGTGTAGGTTTAGATTAGTTGTATATGCTTTCCTCCATGGTGTAAGCTTGGAATTGACAACTCCTTGTTTTGCAACGTCTTGGAAGCTAAGTATTTCTATTTATTTCGTGTTTTAAAATTTTTTTATGTCCTTCTCATTGATCCTCTGTGATTATCTCTGAGTTTCAATAATGTGCAGATAGTATATTTTAATTTAGGGCTTGGTTGTTCTTTGTTGTGGGATGAATATGGGTTGATTGAGTTATTTGGCTATTGAATCATCAAATTAGGGTTATGCCTAGGAAGATTATCATCTACATAGATTGGCTTCCCCAAATTGGTCGCTAACAGGAGTTAGGATTAATCTATGGTTTCCAATCCCTATGTCGATTCATACTAATTATGTCGCCAACGCAAGTTGGGCGTAATTTAGAACCCTCCTAGAATTGACCGAAGTTTTGATCAGGAGAGTGGCGATGACGACGGTTAGGGAATATTGTCGAGCATCATGCACCCCGTCATGTGGGGATGACCAATGGGAGTTGGCTTCGCTATATGAGGGGTAGTCCTGTTATAGCATCACAAGAGTGTAGGGGCAGGTGATAACACGAGGGTCGATCCTATCATAGCGTCACGGAAGTGGGGGGGAGATGACGTTCTTAGGTTAGACAACCTCACACTAGGATCGATTCTATAGCTAGACGACGAGTTCATCCCCATGTTCATCCCACATTAGAGAGATACCTAACCCTAGAGCCTTTATTCTATTTCATTCTCCCTATTCCATAAAACCAACCCAAGCAGCTAACCATAGCCTAGGATTGGCTAGTACTCGATCTCCCAACCTCCCTATGGACAACCCGTTAGCGCTACGACAACGCCGTGTGCTTGTGATTATAAATATTAAAGCTCTAACAATATTAAAGCTCTAAAGCTACGACAACCCGTTAGCACTCGATTACTGTAGTTTGGGGGGTCGACTACTGACTGTATATGAGTCGACTACTTTGGCCCAACAGACTGAAAAAACACAGCTCTTTATTTTACGAAAACCTGTCGATATTTTCGTTGAAGGGGAATTTTGGTTAACTGTTTTCAATGGATTTTTGCCCCAATTTAAGCTAGAGTTGGCTGAGATTGTTGCAACATTAATTGATCAATTTAAGTGATTTTTAATAGCATTCAAAGCCTTCTATAATCTCTAAAAATTTTCTCTTGGCCAAAAGTTTGATTTCATTTTGAAAAAGATTTTAAGCAAGAAACTTGGCTCCAATCTTTTTTTACCTTCTTGTGCTTTATTTCATCTTTTAGAGATAAAAAATAGTTTTCTTACAGGCACAAAAACACACATCAAAGCTTCAATTACTTTGGCTATAGGAAGGTTGTGATTCAAATTCATCTTCAAGAGAAAAGTTTGTAAAATCCCCACAAGGGTGTAGTGGTAAGATTTTACATTTGATTGTAATTGTTGTTTGTAAAAAGCCTCTAGGGAGAGGTCCTCTTTGAGAAGAGGTTAAGTTGTATTGAAATACCACTCATTAGAGTAGTGGCACTTGTATTGTGGGAAGCCCTCAAGTTGAGGCAAGTGACTCTTTAGTTTGAGAGTTGGTTAGTGGATTAAATCCCAATGAGGTTGGAGGCTGGACGTAACCCACTGGACTGTAAACTAGGATAAATTGCTTTGTTTTTTATTGTGATAAGAGTGATGTTAGTTGCACCGCACACTTTTATGAATTCATCGTACCTTTAAATTCAACGCACATCTTTATTGAAAAATCACTCTTATTTCCAATTTTAACCACGTCTCTTTTCAGTTCATCGAAAATATGTGAAACAGCGGCAGCACGCAGAGCATGACGTCCTCCCCCGCGCAGCATGATTGTGTCCTCTAATGAACGAGTTCCTGAGTTCAGTTGACTTGAAATGTAAAATTTTGAGTGTGTATATGATTTGTTGAAATCTGCCAGCGGACCCATTGATGGTCTGTTGTTTTATTAACACATGATGTATTGGATTGATGCGTAGAGTTAAGAACTGTCAAATGAGTCATAAAATTCAGTCGTCTAGCGATAATGTCTCTAAGCTTATCATGATTTTATTTCTGTGAACTACAAAACAGTGGAAAATTTTATTAACTGTACATTATGTCCACGATCAATCGAAAACATGTATATTTCATGTAACAGAGCTCGAAAGGTTTCTATGAAGTTGACCTAAACGATATACAATTACTAGCAAAGATAATCACACCAACTCAAACCTGAAGGGATTTTAATGATATAACATCACAATTAACATCTCATTTAGAAGAACATGGAGCAAATTCCGTCAGGAGTTCAATATTGGCTTAAACAACTTGCCTGGTGTTGAGCATCGCGCAGCAAGTCGACGGGGATAACCTCAACCTGTGCCTGAGTGCGGGGGAGGACGTCATGCTCTGCGTGCTGCTGCTGTTTCACATATTTTCTTTGTTTCACATATTTTCGCTGATTTGAAAGAGACGTGGTTAAAATTGGAAGTTAGAATGGTTTTTCAATAAAGAGGTGCATTGAATTTAGAGGTGCGGTGATTTCATAAAAGTGTGCGGTGCAACAAACATCACTCTTGTGATAATTGTCACTCATCTCTCACTTTCTATTACTTGCACTTGTGTTTATTTTTCGCTGCATCTCTCTATTGCAAGTATTTAGTTTTGGTTGATTAAGTATCTAAGAAGGTAACTCTCTTAGGAGACTTACACATAGCTAGAGTGATTAAATTTTTAATTAAGCATTATTTTTGGAAAACACTAAATACCCCCTCTATTGTCTGTCTGCTATCTACATGAATCCCAACAATTTGTACTGTTTTGTTTGGTCTTTTCCCCCTTTTGTTTGGTTTTTGTTCCATTGGGTTTTTTCAACTAAAGGTTTTCAATGAGGCAGTAGTAGTACTAGAACGTTCAAAATTTGACCAGTTGCATGGGGTTTCGTCTAAGAGGGATTGTTATGAAATAATGGACATTCACACCAATTTATGTTGGTTATGTGAAGAGGAATGTGTAGATACATTCCTACTTTTATGTTATAAATGAATGGACTTACACACAATGTCTACTGTCATGGATTAGATAACCCCTTTTATGTGAGAGGGCATATGAGACACCCTCTCATATGGCGTATGATACCCATTAATCCCCTACACACGGGATTAATGGGTATCATACGCCATATGAGAGGGTGTCTCATATGCCCTCTCACATAAAGGGGGTCAAGTACAACAAGTACAAGCCCATGTGGGCTTGTACTTACCCCTTTTATGTGAGAGGGCATATGAGACACCCTCTCATATGGCGTATGATACCCATTAATCCCTACACACGGTCATGCATTTGATAATATAGAAAGGAATTGGTAGAGACACTCATACTTATAGCCATTAAACTATTATTTAATGAAAATGTTATAATGAGATGAAAAACCCATTGTTTAATGGGTATGTTACTAGGAGATGAAAAATTCTTGTCTATCCTCACATATGAGGTTGCAGGATAAATAGAGGTTCTTTACTTCACTTGTAAATATATCAAGACAACATCCAGAACATTCTCCACTCCTCTTCAATCTATTATTGTTCTTGTTAATAGTATTCTTATTACTAATTGTTATTTGTTCTTTATTGTTCCACAACAAAAACGAATTTGTAGGGATTTTTGGAAACTTTAAAATAAATGAAAATAAAATTTGTTCGCAAACAAACTACAGTTTCAGTGTAATTTAACAGCCTGATTTGCAAAACTTTGTTGTCAAACTAGGCCTGATAACTTCTCCACATAAATCATAAGATAAGAGAGTTACATCATGGGATTCTATATTGAAGTGGATATCCGAACATAGCTGGAGTCACGTGATACACCAACTGTTGCATCGATCAAAGAATACAGTAATAGCGAAGATGGTTGAAGCATCATGAACGCCACAAAAATAAATGAGAAACGCCACCAAAATCAATGGAAATGCAGCTTCAATTATTCCTTTAGATTCGAAAGTCGAAGAACACAATTTTCCCCTTCTCGCAAGAGAGGGTGCAGGAAAAATATAGACAGATGCGAAGCACCCTCCGAAATTAAGCAATACATGCTTGCATGACTAGTACAACAGAACACTTGCAACGGTATAAGAAAAATATAGGTGTGAACGTATGCAACAGAGGTCCAGAGCAGCAAAGACCCCAGAGGCTGTATCACATTCTGGAAAATACAGCGAGCTGCGTAACAGTTGCATCTATACAAAAGCCAAAAGAAATCAAGAAGAGAGTCCTCAAATAGAGGAAGAACCAATAGGGGGAAAAGAAAACAAAGAAAGCAGCCCTCGCCTGGAGTAAACTCAAAAGGGCATCCGCTGCTCCGGGATCAGATGACACTTTTCGGTTCTATTAGCTTTCATGGATTTCAGCAATCTCTCAGTTAATTTCCTTCCACTTCTAAATGATGGGAACTTTGGAGAATAAGCATTCTGTAACGAAAGCAAACCTTGATGAGACACTAATACAAATAAAGATGAAGGATGCATGAGAGAGATTCGAACCATAGCAAATCGAGAGGCTTTATACTGATGGCAGCTTGATAAAGAATCAGCATGCCACCAGAAGAAAACGTTTTGCAATAGAATATTCTTCAAGGATTTGTACCATTGCATGTCGATCATCCACGGACAACTTCACGGATGCAAGCTTATACTAAATTTGAAGACCATTGCAACTGACATTCAAATTCAACTGTGGCAGTGTGCTTTTTGTATGCAAATGGTTTAGTTGAGTAACAGCAACATACAAGAATTGTGATGCGTTATCACTTTTAGAATAACAAATAAAACAAATAAATAACATGCTTATTAGAAAAGACGTAAGTAGCCAAAAGACTGTGGTCCAGCGGCATTTACCTCCGCTGCCCAGTGGGGCCACCAGGGATCGATCACTGGTGATGCGGAACGCGCGCGCGCCTTTAACCAGCTTTCCGATGTATCAAAAAAAGAAAAAAGAAAATGATAACTTATTGCAGGAAAATCATATAACCAATCAAAGGGGAGGTGATTGCTTGGATGATTCAGGAAGCAAGACTGATCCCTATGACAACTCTAAGATACAAAGCTTGCAGTTTTCAGTTTCGGCAAGACTTACATGCATGTACCAAACATATATTTTGGTGTCGTTTCTTATAACAATGTCATGATGAACAAAAAGGTTCTTTTCCTAAAAATCATAAAAGTATTGCTGTCAGAACAACTCATTTTTAATATCGGCAAGCAAAATATAATCACATTCAATTATAGGGATAATTTATCACGTGTCTAGAAATATGTTTACAGGGTTTCAGAAGATCCACATGATTATTACTTTTCGAATCTCATAATAATTAACTAATTTTGTGGAATCATTAATTCGATGCAAACCAGCTTCAAAAGCATAAATAAATACCAAGCACACACTATTTTATAATATATATTACCTTATTTGTCGGATGTTAAAATAAAAAATAATGTGGACTCTACTGATTCCTAAAGATATCTATCCCTGATACATTCAATCTCCCCGCTCTCGTTCTCTCCT